>CAUHTR010001090.1:0-90033 GCA_959609185.1 Schmidtea polychroa
GGCTATATGAGGAGAAATGCAATTATTGACTAATGTCTACATGCACAGTGCCAATCGATATTTCCATAATGATTTGAAGCAGCCATGAATGAGACCGTGTTACAGAAAAAGAAGGCGGGATATTTACAATTTATCCCAGCAACAATCCCATACAGAAAACACCCTACAATGTTATGTCCGAATTTCGTTAGGAATAATTTATATAAAGACAGTAGTGATTGTAAATTGACTTATTAATATATTTATGCATTATATGTATCTGAATATTGAATTAATATAAATAAAATATAAAAAATTATAAAATACATAGACAAATAGAGAAATAATTTAATGCTTTTATATTATGTTTCCCTGTAACGCTCAATTATTTTCTGAACCATATGTTCCGAGGTGATGTCTTAATGTCTGTATCAAGGCTATTAAGTTTGGTAGTAAATAAATCCCTTTTACTCTTCGGTGCACATGCATATTAGAAGCGGACCATTTATATATCACAAGATATATATATATATATATTCCTCGTGACTTTTTCTTACGTTTTTATGAATTGTTTTGCATATTTAAGTTTAGAAAAAAACCTGTTTCATCAAAATTATAAGCATCATAACTGTATTCTTTAATCCACTTCCATGAAATCTTATTGTCGGTTCTGTTTACTTGTGAAATATTTCTCCATGTAGGTGTCTTAGTTTTAGGCAATGTAATGATTTACATTTTGTAAGCCAGAAACATATTCGTCAATTCAATGTCAACAAATAGAGACAAACCTTTTCAATGTTTTCGAATTTTAGAACTGAATGTAGATACATGTTTTTACATCTCATGTCTATGATATTTGAGTGTCACTCGTCTGTTCCTTTTGGAATCGTTAACTGATCTTGTTGAAACTTCTTTAGTCAATTTCGTAGAAAACATTTAAAACTTTATCGGAAATAGTTTATTTCACTTCATATCAACTTTATAATTTTTGCCTTTAAAGAGTGATAAATTTCCTCTTTGTCATTATAATTGTATAATTTAACAAAAACTTAAAAATGATGTTGAAGTATCCTAGTTTTACAAAAAAACATTCAAATTGACAACACAAAAAGACAAAATAATGTTAGACTTCAGTTTTTGGACTAAATAAAAAATTGAAATTATTATTGGGCTATAAAGAGTGTGATAAAAATGGTATGACATGAAAATGTGTTAATCAAATTGAAAGTGAAGTGTGAAATGACATTGTCAGATGCGAGGAGATTTTATTATTGGTTAATAATGCTGTTAAATAATTGATGAATAGAAATTACCAGCAAATAACAACGTTTCTCATATATTCAATAATTAAATAAAATAAAGAAATTATTTTTCATTCTTTTTCATTGATAATATTTTAAAATCGAATAAAAAAGATTTCAACCGTTTTCCAAAATAGCAAAAAAAGAATAATTTTAATAATTCAATTTCTTAAAAATTATTTTCAGTGGACATCTTTTATTTAATTAATATTATTATGATAATAATAGCTAAAAAATAAAATTTATTTCAAAAATGTTTACTTGAATTATCAATTTCTACTGATATAAATTTCATTTAGGATATTTTTCCCTTCAATTTAATAAAATGTAATATAATTTATTTATTCAAAATTATATAAATTTAAAAATTTAATTAAAAAATTAATTATTCTAATAAAAATTTATTAGATTTTATATAAAATTAACTGAATGAATATTTTTGATATTTTTTTGAGTTTTTACTCCTTTCTATTTTTTATATATGTTACAATTAAAGTATAAAGATAGACAATGTATACATTACTAGTTAGTTTACATTACAGTTAAAGTTTAAATACAGTATATTTAGTTGAGGTAAATCGTACAGGCATGTGGAACGAAAACATTTAAAAAACTTCATTTCTGATGTAATTCTAACGAGAAGACAAACAGCTTTCAGTAGAGAACCTGTTCTTATTTTGATGGACTCCTATGGTACACATGTTAAGTTTTTTGAATCAGAAAACGAGAAACAGAAATATGCGAAACATAACATTCATTTCATGCTAATACCACCAAATATGACCGGATTGCTGCAACCAGAGGATGTCTCACTTAATAGAAGTTTCCAGCAACATTATTCTACAAATTATGATAAATATCTTGCAGATGCCTTAGAAGATGATAATTCCACATTACGAACAAAGGCTGGAAATATTAAATCACCTAATTATTCTATCGTTTCCAAGTGGATTCTAGAATGGATCGACTCTTTGTCCAACGAAACTGTGCAAAAAGCTTTTAAAGTTTGCGGACTGGTACCAAAGGATAAATTCGACATTCATAACTTGCATGAGCCATTAACAGTGTATATTATACACTAGTAAATTTTTAGTAGTAAAATTTTTAGACAATAATAAAATAATAATAAAATGTGTATTATACATAGGTAGTATGCTGTATTGCAACATAACATACTAGAATAACATTTATGTATTTTATTAAAGAATGTATACATTATTTAGTCAATGTATACATTGTCTAAGTTTATACTTTAACTGTAACATACACATATTATTGATTCTAATGAAAACACTGAAGTTGAATAGATATGATTTAAATTAATAATAATGAATATAAATATTTAATTTATTTTATTTTATTATGCTAATTTAGATAATAAAAATATTATTCCACTTGAATTATCAATTTTAACTGATATAAATAACATTTATGATTTTTCCCTTTTAATTCAATAAAATACAATAAAAATTTATTTATTCAAAATTATTTAAATAAATTTAAAAATAAAAAAAATTTAATTATAAAATTAGCTTCATGAAGATTTAGTTATAACATTTTTTTAATGCTCCACAATTCTTCTATAAATTTTATTGCTTAAAATGAAAATTTCGAATCAGGGTCAAAGTTGGATTATTAATTAATCTGATTAATAAAATAGAAATATATTGCTACCTTTTTCATCTAGGGTCCCAGACAAAAATCGCTTTTATGTGACCCCTATGTAGCTGTCGTGACTAAGAATTTACTTTTTTTTCCAAGAGCCCATAACAATCACATGTATGATAATTATAAACTTTAGAAATATAATACAAATTTATGCATGTCATCTATTAGAAAATATAAAACTTATTATTTTAATTGTAATTCTTTATTACAGTGGTTCTCAATTAATATAAAAGCGCGGAACATCATTCACATGATTTTTTTTACTTGGAACACTGACAAAAAATACTTGCCCACAATGAGTGACCAATCACAAATTACTATAAATCTGTCGTAAACGTAAACAATGCCTTCTTATAAGCAAAGAAAATACCACGCGCAACAATAACAAGCAATAAAAACACTTTTATATTTGTATGTTTATATATCTATGTAACGGCTTTCTTATTGAATCATCTTATAAAAAAATTATTGAGGTTTTTGATGATATGTATCTTAAATGCAAATTTAAAGATAAAATGTCATTTTTTTCGTGGAACACGGGTTGAGAACCACTGCTTTATTATATCAAAATCATTATTGCTAAAAAATTAATAATTCCGATATCGACAATTTTAATATTGACATTTTAATATTTAATTTTTAACATTTTCATAGATAATATGAAACTGTAGTTTATATTTTAAACATTAATTTTTTTAAAAATCCATATATAAAATAACTATAAATAATTTACTTTTTTAATTTTAATAAAGTTCGGTAAAATAGAAGTGCTAGTCTTACTCCACGTTCTCTGGACAAAAACTTTATTAACTCAACACAATTAACTTTTATTAATATTACAGTTCGCAATCTTTCGAATTCTGTCAATATAACTCAAACGACTTAACTGGATTCTAAAGGCGGGCAATTTTATGGGAGACCGCATCAAGTAAAATTTTCTATTTCTTTGACAAAAATGGTAACTTAGCTGAGTTGAGAATCCCTTTTGTAGGAAACTCTCTCTTCAGCAACTCGGTCAAATTCAATTATCAGTTCATAAGGATCCGGGCCAATCGTTAATGATTTAATTTATTTTTCCCAGCTAATTTCTTTAATAACTTTGTCTAAGAACCCCTAATTATTTTATATTACTATATTCGTGTTCGTCTCATCATTTTCCGTCCGTTCATTTTCATTTCCACCGAAAAATATTGTTTCAATTAATTTTCTGACTTTGATTACTTTTTTCGAATCTTATTACATTTTCCTATTTCTTATCAATTTGGATATCCTCAACAATTATTTCAATTTTTAAAATTGTTCTCATTAATTTTCCTCCTCATATCATCAATTGTATATAGCTGATATAACGCCTAGAGAACTTGGTGGTGTAATACATATCCAACTGACATGGTGATTAACTTGTAAATGTCACAAACTTGCGGCTGAATTTTTTTAAATAAATTTTCTTATAAAATAATTGTTTAAATTTTTCTTGAATAATCCGATTTAATAATTTATTCTCATATTTAATTAAATATTAATTAATTTAATAATTCAATAAAAAATCGATATTTAATTTTTATTTGACAACAAAAATGTTATTAATAAAATATTCTTTATATTCTTTCAAGTCAACAATTAACGGGTTTATATTTTACATTTTCCTTATGTTTTTCCAGTAAAAAATAAAATAATGCTTAATAAAAAACACTAACCCCCTACTTTATTTTAGAAATTCGATATAAATGAAAATGAATAGTTAACAAAATGAAATTTTATTAATTTATGTTCACTAATTATTTGCTATTAATTCAACGAAAGACAAATCGAAATCTCACTCACTTTCCGTTGCTTCGTCGTTTGATTCTTTCATCGAATTTCTCTATTATTTCTTTCAAGATCGACAGGCAAGTTTGAAAGCCCTTAAAGCAAGGATGGTGACTGATAATTAAAAGTGAGGTCAATGAATGGGTTCTTGGTCGGATGCGTTTGCTTTGACGGGATATCGATTCTCTACCACTCTGAAACATGGACATTTCAGCACTGCTAGCACTCTCAAGCCGTTCCAATGATACGCGTGTGACTTTAATTGGACTACGCCGTTCGATTGGTCTCCAGAAATTCAAGCAAATTCCATAACGAACACGACCAGTTTCTTTATCGGTAAGAGTAAATACAAATGTATTGGAATCTTTAGCAGCATTTCGTGAAGTGCAAGTGCTAATACAGCCGTCAGGTTGACAGAAATAAACTACATCCTGAGGTAGGGCACCATTTTTGTGATCGGTGTGAGGATAACGCCTCAGCAATTCTGGTACGACACTATTTCTATGTCCGGATCTGTTAGGATTACGTAATCCCACTATAGACAAATAATCTATTAATCGTGGACAAATGCTTTCGTTAGCCATTTTTTATATTTTTATTTTGAAAGTTTTAGCATATCCAAAACAAATATTTATATTGACTGCTACAAAAACTAATCATTATATTAATTACCAAAAATTTAAAATAACTACACTTTTATAAACATGCTAGTTAAAATATCTAAGCAATGGCATTGAATATTACATCAATTATAATTTAGAACATTAAAAGATGTGGGTTTATTAAATTCAACACAATTACGTAAGTGATATATTAAAACAGTATTATAGTTTATTAAGACTTNCTGCACATTTGGACATCTTTCATTTAAAATTTTGAAACAATTTTTAAAGATTTCTATGCGCTGTTTTACATATTATTTCTTAAAAATTCACGAAAAATCCAACACCAGTCAGCTACATCAATAAGATATTATATGTAGCAATAATGCTGATGTTAGTAACAGTCGCGAGCGGCAAAAAGATCGACTTACCATATGCGGTAAACAAAATCCGAGGAATGGAGAAAATACATATATATTCCACTCTAACAAATATAGTATGGAGCTGTAAATGCGAGATCGCAGACCAAATAGAAATTATTGATTTACTAGACAATACGGCACCAGTGGTAGAACTGAATTATGATAAAGATATATTTGCAGTACGAAAGTTAAAGCCAAATTTCAAGTACCAATGGCTGTTGAGACAGAACATGTCAAAGTGGTACACGCAAATTCCGATAGAAGTGCACACAAAAGAGATACGAAACTTGATCGAAATAGAACCAGAGATAAACGGAATCAATATATATTGGAAGCCAGTGGACTTGGTGAAAGTGCGAATCACATTTCAAGGGTTAAATGTTGACACCCTTAACTCGCGAAAATCATTTATCCGCTACGAGAAATTGAAAATGAATCAAAATTATTCAGTTAATGCAAACTACTACGAGAACATATGCCTCGAAAATGGAACGGTAGTGAGAAACCAATGGTCACGATTTAAGAGTGAGACCCAGTCTATCTATCTCAGAGACGAGTCAAATCGTATAACCCTGAGTGTTGGAAATGGACCGGTAACGATATATAGAAAATCAGGAAATGATGAAAGAGTTGTTATTATCTACAAACAAAAAACCCTGACTATATTAGATGCCGGTAATTGAGTGGGTATGAATATCGGAAACGAAAAATAAATAGACAACAACAAGCTGATAAGCACGATAAAATATTGAAATATTTTAATTCCAGTAAATCAGTAGCCGATGATAATCAACATTTCGAGTCAACATCTTCAAGCTCAGAGGACGATATAGGTAATGTGTCATCAGAAGCTGAAAATTGTAATATTATCAATGAGGATAATTTAATGTCTTCTCACGGAACTGAAATAATTGTTCCTTGTGATTCAACTCATTCTGTATTTGAAAATATTTTAAATTATAATGATATTGGGCTATGGCCACAAAATTTAAAACATACGGAAATTGACCATATAGTTGTAACTGACTTATATGGAAACGAAGAAAGGTGTAATCAACAACATATTTATCCAAGAGATGAAAATAATCGAAGCTTTTCCAATTCGCTTTTTTATCGTCAAATAAGTAATGGTGAAAAATTCCTAAGAAAATGGTTGCACTATTCAGAATCCAAAAATTCTGTATTTTGTTTTTTTTGCAAACTTTTTGATCCATCAGGTAGGTCAAATCTAGCCAAATCTGGTTTATGGGATTGGAAAAATATTCACGACAGCTTAAAAATGCACGAACGGTCAGTTTCACATTTAAAATGTGAAAAAAACTGGATAGAAACTCGATTAAGATTAAAGGGCAATAAAACTATTGATAAGAATTTGCAGTCTTTGATAGTCCAAGAAAAATATAATTGGAAAAAGGTACTAGAAAGATTAATAAACATAACATTATTTTTGTCAAAAAATAATTTAGCATTTCGGGGTTCTTGTGATAAGTTATTTGTTCCGCATAATGGAAATTTTTTAGGCCTTGTTGAACTTCTAGGAAAATTTGATTTACCATTAAATGAGCATTTGCGCAGGGTGGTCTCACAAGAAATTCATGTTCATTATTGTGGAAAAACTATACAAAACGAATTAATAAGTACACTTGGTGATATGACAAGAAGTCATATTTTGGATTCTGTTCGTAAATCGAAATATTTTTCGATTATTTTAGACTGCACACCTGACATAAGCCATATCGAACAGCTCTCCATAACGTTAAGATTTTATGATGTTGAGGATATGGAAATAAAAGAGCATTTTGTATCCTTTAAACCAGTTTTTGATTCTACTGGAAAAGGATTATATGATGATATTTCTGAAAGTTTAGAAGAATTCAATTTGGAATTAGCAAACTGTAGAGGCCAAGGATATGATAACGGCGCTAATATGAAAGGTAAAATTAAAGGAGTGCAAGCTAGAATTTTAAAAGAAAATCCAAGAGCGTTTTTTATGCCTTGCGGTTGTCACTCAATTAACCTACTAATTGGTGATAGTGTTTCTTCTTCAATAATGTGCATAAAGTTTTTCGGATATGTTCAAAGAATTTATACTTTGTTTGCTGCATCTGTTGGACGATGGAATATATTGAAAAAACATATTAAATCATTAAATCCTAAACCTTTAAGTGAAACGAGGTGGGAATGTAGAATCGAATGCATTAAAGCAATTTTGTTTGAAATCACGGAAATTAGAAACGCATTAAATGAGTTGCAAGACACAATATTAGATGCTGCAGTTGTTTCAGAAGCTAGCTCTTTATCTGAAAAAATAGAAGATTTCGAGTTTTTGTTAACATTATCTGTCTGGTACGTACTTTTGTCAAAATTTAATATTGTCAGCAAATCCATGCAAAAAGCTACATTTGATATGAGTAACGCCATCGAGCTTCTTCGGAATTGTAAGATTTTTCTAGAAAATTATAGAGACTCCGGTTTTTCTGATGCTTTAAAATCGGCCAAAGATCTCGCTGCGCTATTAAACGTGAACGCACAATTTAAAGCTGTAAGAATCAGAAGGCGACAAAAACAATTTAGTTATGAGTGTGACGATGAAACTCCAGATGTAAATGACCCAGAAAAATATTATAAAAATCATGTTTTTAATGTTATGCTGGATCAATCGTTGATATCTATATCAGAAAGGTTTCAGCAAATGAAAGATTTCGAAGATTCGTGGGGTTTTTTGTTCAATATTCACAATAATAAAAATCGTTGTGATTTGCTGAAGAGTTGCAAAGATTTACATCTGAAATTAACAAATGAGGCCAGTAGTGATATAAATGGAATAGAATTGTGCGAGGAAATCGAATCATTGAAGCAATTGGTACCAGATGATGTTAAAGATCCTTTAATATGTTTACAATTTATCAATGATAATAATTTGAAAAGTACAGTACCAAATCTGTGGGTGGCTTTACGAATCCTCGTAACAATTCCTGTTAGTGTTACGAGTGGTGAAAGAAGTTTTAGTAAATTAAAACTAATAAAAACGTATTTGCGATCTACTATGACGGAAGATAGGTTGAATAATTTGGCCATTATTTCAATTGAAAATAATGTTGTAGCAAACCTAAATTTGGAGGCAGTAATAGAAAAATTTGCAGACATGAAAGCCAGGAAAAAATCATTCTTATAAATTCTGTTTTTTTTATATATATGTCAATCGAAAAAAATGAAATAAAGTAATAAATGGATTGTTTTTTGTTAAACTTTTTTATTTTATCATAATTTTTGTACCTAATTTTTAAAATAGGGCGCTTTTTATAATTTTCGCCTGGGGCGTATAATTATCTCAAACCGGCGCTGACAATTAGTATACTAACTTGAGATACACTCTCTATAATACAGGTTTGTGCATAAATCAACGTTATTATTAATTTGCTTTCATAAATACTCGATTTCAGAAATTTTATTATTACATTTTCTATATTTTTAAAAAAATATTTATTTTAATTGTGCAAATATTACAATTTAATATGTTAGATCAATTATTCATTTAAAAAGCAAATTAATCTTCATAAATATGATTTTTTTAACATTTCTAGAAAAATCTATGAATATGTACAAAATGAAAATAATATTTGTCATTTTCCAAGGCATTTATCAATCGGACTTTGTAAATATCCCAAATATTTCCAGTTGCGGTATTAGAATTGTAGAAGGTCAAGTAATATCTGAAACCCTATGGAAATGATAAATTGATTTTAACTAATAAATAATTCTTACAATATCATTTTTTCTTTTTCGCAAAATGAAAAGGTTTTAACATACATTTCTGAAATGCTTTCTGAAAATGCAATTACGATATCTCATTTTCAAAGAAACTCATTTTTTATGACTTTTTTCTAAAATAAAGTTATTATAAGAGTGTATCTCATTTCCTGATCAGGGCCGGCCCTAGTTCAAATGGCGCCCTAGGCAAAGCATACATTTTGACGTCCTGTGAGCCCCACCACCACGCATCTGGCATGACTCAATCAAATAATGAACCAGCCAGTGGCCCAGAAAGTAAGTAACCCATGATTTACCAGACTCAGTTATTTTTATTGTAATTTCAAGTACAGTCAGCACTCTTTAATATAAATTTGTTAGGAAATCGTAAAACAATTAAATTGAGGGACCAGGCAAATCAGACACACAACTTCTAATGATAGTCCGTGAACCCAAGGAGTGGCCGACAATTATGTACCATATGTGCTTCCAAACATTAACATCATACTGAAACACACAGCGAGTAAGTCTGGAAACTTCTCGCGTTTCAATGATGGCATCGCTCGCATCCTTGTTAAATCATTTATTTTATGAAGAAATTAAATTTGTTTTTTTTGAAATTATTTTCATTTATTTGCTATAATATTCACCATATTGTTATCCAATTTTTGATATTTTTATAGAAACTTCCACAATTTTTGTTTTTTTTATTTCTTACATTTTTTATGGTGGCTTGATCGATCATACATTCTTTGTTTTCTAAATTAGAGTCATAAATCTTTTCTAATTAATTTTATTACTGTTTTTCATATATAAATACAACAAATATTTGTATTTTAAAAAATATTTTTTATAATTAATATGTAATGTAGTAAAATATTTTTTTTACAAATGTCTAACATTAAAACTATATCAACATTACAAGCTTTGTGATACCCAGTGCAAATCCCAATAGTAGACTAGTTTCGAGCTTTTGGCTCTCATCTGTACTATACCTGGCGCGAAGAGAAATCTTCGCATCTCCTGTATAGCACTGATGAGAGCCAAAAGCTTGAAACTAGTCTACTATTGGGATTTGTACTGGGTATCACAAAGCTTGTATTGTTTATATAATTATAATTAATAATTAATACAATTAATAAATTTGTTTAAAAATCCTTAATTCCTACCAGATGATGACAGGAAAACTGTTAAAAAATATATCATGAAACGAATGTTTGATTGGCGCTTCTTATAATTAACCTTTAAACCACTGTAATAGAATTACGAGGAATTTTGTCTTAATAATTTACAAGCGTTACAAGTGTTTGATCGTGTTCAAACCTACAAGTTGTGATGTGGAGTTATACAGACGAAAAATGATCTTACTGGTTGAAACGCGAAAATGTTTTCATTTGAATTGAATGGGGTTTTATGATGACCGTCTGCAAAACGGTTTTAGTTGTTAAAGGGTTAAATCTTTGTCATCTATGCTTAACCATTTGTATTTTAGTTTTTTGTTATTATTAATTTATCTTTTATTTATTTTAATCTTACTGAGATGATATAATTCTCAAGTGAGCTAAAATGTAAAAAATTAATTAAATAAGCACTTTTTAGTTTTAATAAATAAAATTTTAATTTTTTAAAAATACAAAAAAATTCTTAAAAATTTACAAATGATAAAAATGCACTTGAAGAATTAATATTTAATAAAAAATATCAAAATTTCTTTAAAACTGCTATGAAATATTTCATTTAGCATTAGCATCATTGAAAGTATGATGTTGACAGTAATTCGACAATCATTTGGCCCATCTGATGACAGTCAGCATCACTAGGGAGTATTCCATTAATTGTAATCTGGAATACATCATTTATCCATCTTTTTAATTATGCTTTGAATTTGTGAAATTTTCACTTTTTGTCTGCTAATAATTTATTATTTATCATTTCTTGACTATGTTGACATAAATACTTGACTGGACACTTCTAATTTATACCAAGATTGCAACCTCTATCCGAGTTTTTCAAAACTTTACCCCCATTGTTCGTTGATTCATATCATTTAGGCTCTTCATAACTTCAACCTCATTGTCTTTAAATAATAAATGTGAAACAGAAAGAGCGTTGGTTGAAGACTTTAAAGGTAAACATCAAGTAAACTTCCTTGGCGTTTTTATGTAAATTAATACATAAGATGAATTTGGGAGCCTTTGACTCTTATGGTTTTAAACGTGCAGAAATAAATGTGTAGAAAACTACGGCATAGCCACATGATCAAAATTATCCAGACTAACATATACGAAAATAATTACTTTTCTTAAAATTCCTCAAAATAAGGACGCGTTTACAACAAATCTCTGCGATAAATTCAAAACATCTGTGTTCTCTGGCAATTTTTATGAATTTATCACGACCTTTCATAACATATTCGTCTTAGGTTCTTCAATAGTGATATATCATGATGATGAACAATAGTCTTATTATTTGCATTTATAAATTGGATATAAACTGTTTTAAATAAAAGCTTTCAAATACTTCAAAACATCTGACAGATTTAAGAGAGATCAACACATCCATTACATTCTTTGGCAACTTTAAGTTGGTTCCCTACAACATAATATGGTGGTCTATCTCAACATAGAATTGAATTTGAAGACGAGATAGGCCAAAGTACACGGTGAGAGGGTTACATTAAACCCTCTCTCTCACATATAAATTATGTAAATTACTCATGAATAAAATGAAGTCCATCAAAGAAAGAAAATATGAATTTATTTCAATCTTTCTCTAGAGTATTTGTAAAAATAACAATCATATCATTATATCTGAAGAGCTAAACATATGAAAAAATACTGATTCGAATATCATTTTAGAAATTCACAATGAAACAGTTATCATTCTAATAAATTCACAAACAAAAATGTTACTGAGTTTGGTATATTTGTTTTTCTTTTAGATCTGGGCAGGACCTGTACGTTAATTCTCGTTGCAACTTCGACTTCACCGCGTGACACGAACAAGGACAGCCTTCTGCACATCCTGTATTGTTCGGTTGATCTGAAATTATTGTATTTTCATAGAATTAAAATGAAATTATTATATGACATTAACTCATTTAACCTCATCCCCCCATACATCATATAACCCTAGGTTATATACGCATGATGTGTCCAATACGTAATGAACTGCGAATATATTAATAGATTTTTCAAGTATGTCCATTAACATCACATTATTCTCAAGAAGGCTCCGGAAAGAAATTCATCAACTGCATTCTTTGGTCTTCTTTTGATGTAAAAGATAAATAAATCTCAGTTTGTCGAAAAAATAAAAATCAAATGACACCAAATCAAGACCACTATAGGACCACATTCTTGAATTACCTTTTTTGATGTATTGTTACACAAGTAATACTCTGCTCTTCTTTCTCAATTTCTTGTTATTTTGTAAAAAGATTTGAATGATATGTACATTTAAACCTGCCAGTTCCTATTTCAATATGCATTTTTCAAAAATTCGCCCCCTTAAAATTGCAAATATGTAATTTAAATTTCTCACCTCTTTTCACTTGCTGACAGCTGGAATACGAATGCGCTTGCTTCGCCGCGCTTTTCAACAAATCATAGATTGGATCAATTTCACCTAGATGATAGAAAAGGAATTTATGGCGCTTCATTTAAAGCTTTCGAATCTTACCTTTCAAACCAACCCTTAGTACAAATTTACAGATAATGTAAATATTATTTGCATTTGTTTGGGTTCGTATAAAATGAGCTCAAAATAAGTTGGTATGTGCAAAACATTAAATGTGCAAATCAATAAAATGCAAAAACCTACAAAATTCCAATATTAATTAAAAATTTGAAAAAAATCCAAATGAAGTATTCCGGGGTAAATTTGTATATACGGATAGCGAACGTTGAGACGAACATAAACATACTAATATGAAACCGATGGGGTCCCCATAAAAAGATATTCAATAAATACAAATTAATTAAAAATAAAGGAATAATTTATTAGGTATGTGGTTAGCTCAAGCCACGTAGAAAACTCAACACATGTGGGAAACCCAAATGATAAACAAGTGGATAATATAATTAGGTTCCGTTTTCAAAATTATTAGTTTTAAATTAGCAAAAAGAGATCTGTGAACAAAGGCGAGAGGACGCCTATTAAATTATATTGCTTTTCGAAATTTTGGTCAATGCACATTTAATTGTGCGAGTAAGCGGGATCACTAGCAATATCAAAGCAAACGTCAATGTTGGGCAAATGCCAGTTGGTCGAAGAAAGGAAAGCACTATATCGTGAGTAAAGAGTAAGAACCTTAGAAAGTTTGAATTTTGCGATGATAAAAATAATTACTAAATCTAAATAAAACCGTCTCTCTTAGGGTCACCTGGTTTTTTATTACAGAGTGCAAAATTAAAAATGTAATTGAGAACTTTGTATCAAAATTTGTTGATATTTAATAGTGTTTTTGTGTTGAGTTTTATCTTGATAACTGAGACAAAGAGCACGAGGAGTCAGAATCAGTACCGACTTTAACAGTAATAACCCAACATATTAAATAATAGAAAAAAAAAGTTATATTTTAAAATCAATCCCATCAATACTTGAAACAGAAACAAAAAATCTCTAGGAACTAGAGAATATTAGAAAATAAAGATTTCATTATTATAAAAATATACTGAAATATCAAGTAATCGCATTATTTATTAAAGCAAATAAATAAATAAATAAATTGTAATAATAATAATAATAATAATTCTAATAAAATTTTAGATATTTTACAAATAAATTATTCCATTAGTAAAGACAGAGTTTAGGATAATATGAGACTGATTTATTATTTGCAAAAAATCTTACCGTTGATTTCCTCCTCGTCTGACTCTGATTCCGATGTTGACTTTCTTCTTTTGAAAAGTTTCTTGATAACGTTATATTTATTATAATAATATTAATAAATAATATAATAATAATAATAATAATAATAATAATAATAATAATAATAATAATAATAATAATAATAATAATAATAATAATAATAATAATAATAATAATAATAATAATAATAATAATAATAATAATAATAATAATAATAATAAATATTAATTATAATAAATTGTGAAAAGATACATTTTATGGATGAATTTGAAGAAATAATATGAAATTTTTTTTTGGAAAATTGTTAAATTTACCTTGTAGACAGATAAATGAACAGGGAAATCTCGCCTTATTTGAGGCATATGCGTGAGGCGTTGCAAAATTAGAATTCATAAATATTTAATTTTGATCAGTTATTTAATTTTTAGCAGTGTAAAATATTTAATTTTAATTAATTTTTATTGTGTTTTTAAAAAATATTCAATCCCTGTCTGAGTATCAATTGTTAAGTCATTACCGTCGGGTTATACAAGTTTTTCCAAACGAATGGCAGCTGTGCGGGGTATACAAAGGTGCGGGGTTTACAAAATTTATTTTACTCATAAACATAGCATAACGGAAACTATGGACATACCGGTGGGTCTTTATACCTCCTATAGTTCGCCGTGTGGTTGTGAAATGTACATTGTGAAATGTACATTGTGAAATGAACATCTCATTATAAACCTCAAGAAAACAAATAGTACCGATGCGGCAGAGAATCTTTAATATACTAGTAATCAAATGTAACAAGTAGGTAAGCAACTAAACTAATTTGCCGATACCAGTAGTGTCGAAACGTATAGACTACAATGCATGCAATACAGCCGCAATCAATCGCCAGTCTCACTAATGTCACTGTCCTCGCTATAGTTAGTGAAGCCATCGAAACTCGTATCATATTCATTGTCTTATTCAAATAAGCGAAGCATGTTGGCAACAGCAGTTGGGTCATAAATCAACTCTTCATCACTATCATCATCGTCAGTATCAGCGTTCACATTGTCGGCCGAAATGAAGCTGCCCTCTACTGCTGGCTCTGAATTAGCTTCACTAACTGTTAGCAGGCCAGCCTTCTTGAAACCATTGCGAATAGTTTCAGTGCTGATTTGCTGCCACGCTGCCAGAACCCATTTGCATACTTCAATGTACGTAGCACGTCTCTGCTTTCCTGATGGTGTGAATGTGTGTTCTCCTTCACTCATCCATTTCTCCCATTCGTTGCGGACAAAACACTTGAATGGATGATTAACAGCGATGTCAAGTGGCTGAAGCTTACATGTTAAGCCACCCGGAATGACAGCAATGTGCTCACCGGTCTTATTGATCTGTTTGTGAACAGACGGCTCTTTGTGTGCAGCCATTGCATCAAAAATCAACAACGACTTTGGCAGAAAGAATCCACCCTGTCTAGCACGAAAGCATCGTTCAGTCCACTGTTTCATCACATCCGTGTTCATCCATCCTTTTTTGTTGCACAGTACGATTGCTCCCTGAGGCAGTTTCTCACGTGGCATTGTCACTCTTTTGAATATAATCAATGGTTTCAACTTCTCACCGGCAGCTGAGCACGCCAGGACAACCGTGAAGCAGGTGCGTTCATGTCCAGTTGTGGTAATAGCAACCGTTTTACAACCACTTTCCGCTACAGTGCGAGTTGCCGGAATATCAAAAGACATGGGTACCTCATCCATATTATAGACAGCAGAAGGATTTATCCTTTCTAACAAATTCCTGAAAGTCGTTAACTTTCACTTCCCAATTCTCTGGCAGTTTCTGGCCAACAGTTGTCCGTGCACGAACCGACAGCTGATTATGTGTCATGAATTTAAAAACCCAGTTGTTGCTACCAGTGAAATTATCCATCTTCATTTCAGCAGCCATTATTTTCGCCTTCAGTTTGATACCAACAGTTGACACTGCCCTGTTGTTTTCACGCTGAGAGCGAACCCATGCTGCGAGGTTTGTCTCCAGCTGTGGCCATCTAACCTTTCCCCCTCGACGAGCTCTTTTGCGGGGATTAATTTGCTGTAGACTTTCAATGTTTTTTCGCCATTCGGAACTGACTTTTCATCAACGTCATACTGTCTTCCAGCAGCTCTATTGCCCTTTGTAGCAGCAACTGCACAAACTTGCAGCTTAAAATCGGCTGTATATGAATTACGCTTTGGCATTTTTAGGCTTAAAAGACTTTACTGAGTACTGATTAGAATTTATACACTTTTTTTTATACACTTTAATTGCACGTGCTGCACACTATACGCTACGAAGTTCAAACTACAAGAATACACGTGCTGCTGATTAACCCAGGAATTAATAGCCTACACAATAAGGCCGAGCACTAGCCGATGCACAATCAGGCCAATCGTAGGGCCCAGCTCAGCTGCTGCAGCAAATCTTTCTCCTACCATCACCAGATAACTAGGTAAACGACTTTCTGTCAAAACAACATACTACAGATACGACGTATGCTCGTATCGTATTTCACACGCGTGTTGCACTCCTTGTATCGCTTGTTGGAACAACAACTGCAGCACGATTGCGTCTCGAGGGACAGACGTCTGATAAGCAACAACCTTATGTACTGGTAGTTTACGGCAAGTTTCACTTTACACATGCGGGGTATATAAGGGTGCGGGTCGTACGATTTTGTTTTTACTTATTTTGTAATTTGTGCAGGGTATACGCGTGTGCGGGTTATGCGCGTATGCGGGGTATATGCGCGAAAATACGGTAGATGTGTTTTGTATGAAACAGATTGAAGGGAGCCTAAATGCTAAACGAAAATTTTGAGAGCTCAATGCCGTTTTATTATTTGTAATAATTGGCACCAAAGCTTGTGCTGTTTATAAATAATAATAATAATAATAATAATAATAATAATAATAATAATAATAATAATAATAATAATATTTGAAAATCGCCAAGTATATTAAAATAAAACATTGCTATACATGTCGACCGTTTGGCAGTCTTCTTCAGGTTAGGAATCGTAATAATTCAAACAAATTAACAAATAATAATCGTAATCAAATTGTATAAAAATAAAAAACATTGTTTTAATCATATAAAAATTATTATTTTATTTTAAAAACGCACAAGATTGTTAATATTCTGATACAAAAATATTTAACCGTGCTGGCCTTAAATGACTTATACGATAGCGGACTGTAGTCCAGTACTGCTGGTCACGAATGTTGTTCCTCACGTTCAACAATGTATAATGGCCAGCTGTGCTGGCCTAACTTAAAAAAAATCATACCACGATATCGGGCATTCGTATACTAAAAGATTTCGTATATTTCGTAAACTATTTATTAAAATTAATTCCGTTCGCAAACGGTTAACAATCATTAAAATCTTTACAAATAATAAATATACAATTTTAAATTATTTAAATGCATTCAAAATCCCTGTAGACATATTTACTTTTTTCCAAACATATTTACTTTGAATATTAATCATAGGATTTAAAGATCTAATTAGCAATGACTCACTTGTTACTCGTTCACCAGTAATTATTTAAATTTGTAGACAAAATCTTAAAATCCGAAATATTTATTTTTTTACTGGTACTTTTCCAAAAATGATCACTAATGTGGGTCAGGTAATACTCAAGAACTTGAGTATAGAGATGACGGACAGTCTCTCCAAGTTCTGAACACAGACCAACTGGAGATATAGACTTATTAGTGAACATGCTACCAACCATGCAAGACGTTGAAACAATCCAAAATATAGTCTTATCTACATATTTAAGAATCTTATGATTGAATTTTTTTTATCAATTTTAGCTATTCTCATAATTTATAAATAAAAACGTAGTTTTCCTAAATTTAAATGTTCAAAAAATCAAATTTGAATTCACCAATTTAATTGTAAAAATAATCTCATTTCTAATCACTTGAAATTGATTGATGAAAATTGAAACTTCTTAAAATATATTTTTGTTTTAATGAAATGAAATTTGGAATTAATTTGTAGAAAACTTGACTTTCTTTGGCAACCACAATAGGATACTCTATTGTCTTTTGAGACAAAGTTGAATTGCTTCTGTTAATTTTAGTATGGGAGATTGGCTAAATGAAAGAGTTTTGGATTGCAGCTATGGGACATGTTCCATTACCTTTTGTTGTTTAGGTGAAAATCATGATTTTTCAATGTTATTTTATTTTAATTAATCATTCTTCTTCAATAGGATCAGATTTCTTAAAATGAATTTCATTTTTAATTCAATTATTTTTCAATATAGAAACATTTGAAGAGAGACTGTGATGTGATTGTGTAATGATGAAGTCAACCGTGAAGCTGTGTCAAGGTTTAATAGAAACACTTCGAGACAATAACTATTAGGGAACAAGAAATGATAGACATTCTTGATTAATACAGACTTAAAACATTGGTCAATACTTTTACGAAATATATATTCTCTTGGAATAATCTCAGCACCTAATTACCTAGCAATTTCATCCCGCAAAAATTCTAAATTGGCTTCAGGTCGAACTCTTATAAATTCAATGCAAAGAATTCCCAATACTTTGGAAACGTTTGACTTTAAATCGACATTGTCACAGGGAGGATAAACGAATTCTATTTCGCCACCTCTTTTATGGTAAAACTGAAAGACGAAAATACTAAAAATTATATTATCCATTTTAATTGATTCAAAATAATTTAAATAAACTAAGCTCAGGAATTTACAAAGTATATTTTCCTTTTCAAATTATTTACATAACAACATCAATACAAACAAAATTAAAGTCAAAATAGAATTCTTTGTTTTCCAAACATATTTGAACAAATAATTCGACTAACTTTTATCGGAAATTTTTGGGATTTTCACTTTTTAATTTTAATTTTTATTTACTGAACGCGTAATTGGAACGAAAATTTGTAAAATTATATATCTCCGTTTAATTTTATTAATATTACATTTCTCTTTACCATATGTAGTCGATTCATTTTCACTATCATTAGTTTTTATAATTACAAACTAAAAGATATAAAACGACAATTTAGACCTTTCACTTAAAGGTTTAAAATGTTAACATATGTAATTGTTAACTGTTTTAAAAGACCTCGCAGTATAAAATGACCACTTATTTTTTATTATCAAAGACCTCACCTGGTCACATAATATACACACTTGAATGTTTTATTATATAGTTGTTTTAATGAATTAATTTATTTTCACATGAAGTATGGATTTAGACTAATTTAAATTTCAATGAAGTTGAAGAAAAAATAAGAAAAACTGATGAATGATGCAATGATATGTTAATAGACGACGTTCAAGAAATGTGATCAAAAGTGACAGGCAACCAGCATGTTTGGCCGTCAGTGCTGGTGCACCGTCAGTACAGATGCTATCCAATTTTGTCCAGTCCAAATACGGGTTTTCAACACAAGTTTTCAGAGTTTGAAATAAATCTGTTCCTTTAGTAATGCCTTTGATTGTCACAAAACTAAGTATTTATTCGATTACATCTAACGAATTACTAACAGCTCGAATGAAAACAGATACTTGTCCAGAATCACAAATATCAGTGGACTCATCAATTGTCAAAGAGAAAATTTTACAATTAATGGCATGACAACAATATGCTCGTTGATGTTATCTTAGAGTTCTTAGAGTTCTTAGTGAATATTTACCGGTCAAATCGACATGTGCGCTGTTGGAGTGTCTTTCCAAGTTATATTTTTTAATAACAGATATAAAAAAAATACGCAAATCATACAAATTGGTTTTCCATTACGACCAAGGATAAACATCTATCTGTCTTTCCAGTCATCATTAAATTCACAGGATGAGAGGTTGGAAGTTTCCTCAAGTTTTCATTTGATCCTGTCACCTAAATTTTACTCATTGTTTTTGGTTCAAAATTTAAATTAATTTTTTTGAAATTTAATTTTAAATCTAAAAATATTAATATTTAACTTTCAATTTAAGTTCAACAATAAAATTTAAACAACAGTAAAAAATAGAAAACACAGGAATTAAATGTTTTATATTTTAATTTGTCACTTTGTGAAATTGTATAGTTGTTAAATGTAAAGCTTAAAGATTACTAATTAAATTAGACTTATAAAAATATTATAACTAGTACTACATTATTTAATAATTTCTTGAGGGCCCAAGAACGGGCCACATCTTGGGAATCTCTGGTATATGCAGCACAAACGACTTTAAGTGGCTATGGATAGATAATGAAATAAATAGTAAAATATTTGAAGAATAAACTTTCCTAAAATGTGGTAAGCCTCGATGTGTACCTGTTAGCCTCGACAGATAACTTGTTAGTCTTGAGGTAAGACTAATAACAAAAATTATTTTTTTATTTCATTTTTTATTTCATTTGTGCTGCCTCCAGCAAACATCAATGTTTTATAGAAAGTATGTAGAATATACACCATTTTCAAATTCAGCTGCTATATGCAGAAAATATATATTAGCTACCATGAATTTTGTATTGATCACGTCCATAAAATATTAATAATCTTCCAAAATTTTATTTCAAATAAAACAATATTTTTTCACTATTATTAAAACACAAACAATATATTTGAGTTTTTCAGAGGAGTTTAAAATAATATTGATATTTTCCGAAGGACATATTTCATTTTTCATATATTTCGTACACATCAACATACTAAATTTATTATTTTAAATTTATAAATATTTAACATTTAACATTATACATTTAAATGTTAATTGGAAAATACTTTATTAAAATAATTTATTTAATTAATTTTTAAAGTTATTATTTAATTTTTAAATATATACTTATATACACTATCCGATGAATGCATACATACTTACTAAGGGCCTACAGTCAAAATTATTCACAAACATCATTAAGAAAAATTAGCACACAATTTTGAGTCAATTACGTATTGGTGTATTTTTTATGCAACCACAAAAGATGCCATGGAATATCATGTCCAATTTGTTTACGTATGGCAGATTTAATTTGGAAATGGTGTAAGATAAATAAAAATATAATTAGTCACAATTGAAACAATTATTGACATAACAAAAAAGACAACGGGCATTAATACTCTCATTATTGTCTTCAATAAGTGATATTTGTTAATTCATCTACAATTTTAGTTTACAACATGGACCATATATAAATTTTTACTAGATCAAAGGCTTAGTGTACCAGTCTCTGAGCTAGCCGTTGATCATTATGATGTCAGTGGAAAAATAGAATATTTACTGTCCTGAATGAGGTAATACAAAAACGTCCAGGATGAAAATATAACATTTTCTCTAAAATAAAATCATTGAGGATTACAATTTAATTTAATTTGATTTTTATGTGGAGAGTTTTCCCGGAGGAATGCCCAATTTAGACATATCAACAGCATTCTAAACTGCAGACGAAAATTTATCCTGATAAACCCAGGACAGAATTCAATTGTGAAACTTGACAGAATATTATTGCCATCATATTAATATTTATCATGGCTAATTTGTCGAATTTTACTAATCCTGGGCCATAAAATTTAGGTTTTATGTTAATGAATTTAAGCCGTATGACCGTCGAACAAAATGAATACTTTTCTCTCTGTCTGCATTGGAGAAAAGATAATTTACTTTTTGGTAAATTTTATTTGCAATTCTCATCTTCAATTTCAATTCGGTCGGTTTTGGTAAATATTGGTTTTGAACCGATTTGTCAATGGGATATGTTTTTCTGTTAGGAGTCAAGGGAGAAATTTGATAAAAACATTCAATTATGTTTAAAGTTTTCCCTGCCTGTTCTGTGAAATGGTAAATTTACACAAGTATCTTACGGTAAGATAAAAACTGATTCTCGATTATTCGGAATAATTTGGATAAAACCACATTTACAAACTTTTCCAAATTATTAAAAATAATTTATCACCTAAAATTACTGAAAAACCACAAACAGAAATATATTTTTACTAAATGATTACCCATTTTAAAACGCATTTATTGAAATTTAGAAGAAGAAGAAGAAGAAAATTAAAAAAAATTAAAAATAATAATAATAATAATAATAATAATAATAATAATAATAATAATAATAATAATAATAATAATAATAATAATAATAATAATAATAATAATAAAATAATAATAATAATAATAATAATAATAATAATAATAATAATAATAATAATAATAATAATAATAATAATAATAATAATAATAATAATAATAATAATAATAATAAATTACATGCAATTAAGTGCATCTTAAACATATATCACTGCTCCTTGTACAATTAAATTCAAAGTCCGTCTGAAACAGTTTGATTTTTCACATTTAAAATTTAAAAAACTTACAAATTTTTAAAATAAGATTTCAATATTTAACATAATATAACGTTAGGAAACTATCAAAGTGGATAAATTATACATCATTCGATAGAAGAAAGTCGATTTTAATAAGAATTTGAAAAATAACATATTTTTAATTAAAATTATAAGTTGCTTCAAAAAATTAAATTTTCAATGTCAACGTACTAATAATTACATTATTATAAGATTGTCAAGGAGAGAATATAATACATTTTGAAGACCGACTTCCACAAAAAATTATTATTATGAATCAAACACCATCCTGCATTTTCCTGAGTCGCTAAAGTAGAAGATTGTAAGGAGATCAAAATCAAAGAAGATACAGCAGATTTACGCAGTTTTTCCTTAAAGGTTTTTTGTTCCCTTAAAAGAACGGAGGGTTGGCGAACAGTTAATAATAAATTATTAAATAATATAATGTCATTGCTACTAAGCTAAGATTTTTTTTTAATTTAATTAAATTTTCTTATATCATTATAAAATCTTCTCTGTGAAGGAAATCAAATTTAAAAGCAATAGATTTACTCGAAAACTTTTTTCTTTTTATCATTTTCCTATCTTTATACTCAGGATGTGTTATCGATTAGCCGAGTGCTTTCACTTCTACATTTGATCGGCCATCGTTTGGGTTGTTGAAAAATTAGATTTCCTGATCTAGGCAATGGAAATTAATGCAAAACACGCCATTTGGGTTTTTTTCCTTTCACGAGTATCTTGTGTATTTTGACGCAATCGAAACCGATTCCCAAATGTAACATAAATTCCCAATTTTTAATTTCGATAGAAGTAGAGGAATATATTTCTCAAAATGACCGAAAAAAAGACAAATTAATAACAAACAACAAAACGGATGTTCAAGAGTTGAAATTAATTGTTTTAATGATGTTCTCATTGTCAAGGTCAATTGAAGTGAGGTGAATAGGTACTGGCAAACGGTGTTATTAACAAATTTTTTTTTACTGGGATCACGAATGAACTGAATTTTTCCCATTCCAACTGATTTTGTTGTTAATTTTTAATTTAGAAAAACTCATCTTTTATCAACGAGATTTTTAGATGATAACATGTCGTTTTTTGTTGTTGTTTTAATCGACAGATATTTTATAAAATATTGTCAGTTGTTGAATTGCTGAAGAAAATTAATTTTAAAAATTAATTTTCCTAGTCGAATTTTATTTTCCCAGCACGCACGTTTGGGAGTTATTTTGATTTTGATTCATTGTTTTGATTTTTGTTTTAATGATTGAAAATAATGAAATTACTACAGCGTTCCAAGGCTTGGTTGACGTGCTGAGGATGAAAACTGTGTTTTGAATGCAAATGTAAAATGTCAATAAGATGAATTTTTAATCGTAATTAAATCCCAAATATCAGATTTTATTATTTATCATACATTTTTATGTTAGAATTAAAAAAATTCTAGAGAAATTAAATCTCACTACTTCATTAAAAATAGAAAGTAGATTCAGTTCCAAAAAATATGATGTGTCATTTGTTATAAAGAAATAAGGACTCCGTGACAAAACATAGTTGCGTGAGGTCGCAAGTTAAGACTTTTAAGGCAAAATTTAGATATTGTTCAAGACTCATCTTAGCTGAAAGTAGGTAAAGCATTTAATTTCAGCGGAAAATTTAATTCTTTTTCAATGCTTTATTTTTATTATTTAAAATTTCACTATCCAATTCCCTTAATCTTTAACCTTTTCCTTGTATTAAAAGATTAGCATGGCCAATTGGGTTGACTATCCCGTGCAAAGGACAAAAGTATTTTTAGATTTAAAATAATAAATGTTAAATTACAAAAATATTTAGTATTGTATTTATAAGAATTTAATACCAACAAAATAGCATTATAACTACAAATATTTATATCGATGCCAATTGGCAGCTAAACATATTGAACGAATGAAATACTCTATGAAATGATTTAAACAAGTTTAAACAAATATTAAAAAATATATTTGTATAAAAAATAAAATACAATTTAAAACTAATTTTTTTATTTTAAATATTAAACCAAGAAAAAAATTATACATTTTTATATATTTATAATAAAATATATCTTATAGTTTTTTCTTATTACTTCCAGAGGCAATTTTTGGAATTTTATACGGGAATGGGTCTCTGAAAGACCCTAAAGCAGTGTTTGCTTTTGCTTTTTATGAAACAGTCTAAAATCCAATGGAGAAACCCCCTCCCTTCGATCGTGTACTTTACAAGGTATATTTTGAATTATAGTAAATAAAAAACAATCAAGCAAACATGCTAGATTAATTATTTACTGAAGGAAAGAACAGTCGCTCAAATCACAAGAATAATCAACAGAAGTTCCAGTAACATTGTCAAACACCTTAAATGGCCTTAAATTTTGAGAAACAATCAAAAGGAAAAACATTTACTTATAAAAATTGCCGGTATTACAAAAATGCATTTATTGTCTTTGGTAAAAACTTCAAATATAATGATTGAGAATGAACCGATTTGACAAAAGATTCAAGAATTAATGATTAAGTAAACATGGAAATGACATTCAGACATCCGTTTTACGATATATTTCGATAGTTTTCTTGTCATCATCAGTTATGATTCAAAAGACTATTTATATTTAATTAAATTAGATGTGAAGAATTAAATTTTAATAATAAAAAAAAGAATTTTTTTAAATAACAAAAATTGAAATGGTGAATTAAATAAACATAATGGTGATCCGAAGCAGAACAACCTTACTACTGTTTATAATATCATAAAGAACTGTTCCAAATCTTCCGAAATGTATTATTTGAAAAACTATGTATTTGACTTTATTTCAAACTATAGATTTTTTTACTTATTTTTATTTTATATTTTACTTTGTATTTATTATAAGGCTTGACTGTGAATCAGTAAATATATCAAAAACATCGATATATTTAATGATTCATAGTCAAGCTTTTTAATAAATACAATGTCAATGGAAAAGAAATCAGTGGTGAAATTTGAAAAAAAAGTTCTTATAATATAAATATTTTACTCATTTTTTTATGTTTTCATTATCAAATTACTTTTCTTTTTTGTTTTATTCTATCTTTCGTATAATCAGTCAAGCACACTGGATATTAAATTACAGTTGATATTTGATTTAATATAAGTTATAGCAGAAATCTGTTTGTCTTAATTCTTCTTATAATTATTTATTTACATCAGTTGAGGGACATTCCACTCATCTTTCAACTTATTCAAATACACATCACGATCAAGAATAACCAATCCGTTTCTTTTGGAAAACTTGCACTCATTGAATATCTTGATTAAGTTCTCTAAAACCAAAGTATCTTTATATTCTACTTTCTATTTTTATCGACGTACGCCACCATTCTCGTATTCAAGAAACTCATCATAGAATTAGTATTAATAGTCTTCATTGAACGGAATATATGAAAAGATAAATGTTCAATTTTAGCATAAACTTTTTATACGATTTTACCAATATTTCAAAATATGTTCCTCGGTCTCGGTCAAAACAACCTTACTCATATTTATTATAGAATTCTCACATTAAATTTTACTAAATTTTTTAATAATTACTGGAGACGTTTAATATGTAAAGCATTATTGATAAGATCATTCGATCCGAAAAGTAATGTGCAAAATCTATGAGGTTGTGGGCTTGAATGTTTTGAAATAGTTTGTGTTAAATAAAAAGTATGAAGGTCATAGATTGATTTTTAACATTAAAATTAATATTAAAATTATTTTATGCGTGAATTAATTATAATATAAAAAAAATTTTAATATAATTTTTGAAAATGGTTTTGTTTGAAAAATAATTGATTATTTCAATTAAATTAAATCAAATATATCATAAAACGTATGTCTGAGTGGCACTTTTTAATTAATTTTAAATGAAGTTTTTATTATTATTTATTATTTATTTTATAATTATTTATTATATTTATAATAAACTATTAATAAATTAAATATATAAAAATTTGCAAGTAATTAATAGAATAATTTAGTACTTTTTTCATTTAATACTATTTTTATTTTATTTATTATCATTAATAAATTTTAACTATAAGTTATTCAAAGATTTATTTGAAACAAATAATATTATTTTTCGATATCATTTGGAATCATTTTCTTTTTGCGGTGAAGAGCTCATTATAGGATTTATTGGGGAAGTATTTTTCCTTCAGTGTGGACAATCCCACATAAGTTTCATTTAGTTGCTTATTGACGGAATCGAATCGCCCGTAAAGGTTGTTCAGTCTTTGGTACAACGTTTTCAAGTTCAATAAACAATTGATAACTCTCTGGAAATCTTCTTGGGATACAGTTGATCGAATGTTATTTAACAGGTTTGTAATATACACCTTCGTTAATCCTGGAATATCTTTATCATCGATATTTATATTAAGTTCATTGACAGCCGGCTTAACAGCTACGAGACAAAATGTTCCAATTCCAAGGAGAACAATTATAATAGAATTCATATTGGAATGAGATCATTTCCATTTGCCTCCCAATTTATAGGAATCTATTGTCAAGCACATTTCTTGAATTAGTAAATTTTTATAATTCCTTCTTTATCAAAAGTCCAATCTAAAAACTTTAATCGTATTTCAATGACAATTCAATTTTCTTTGATTGCTTGTTATTTTTCACCTGGATTGTAATTATATGTTTGAGAGCATGAGCACCTTATTGACTTTTAGCAATAGGATTTGACTCTTCAATTGGGAATATTCATTTCCATTTCAATTATTTATTTATTTGAAAGTAATAGGCTCATAAATTGTAATATTCCCTTATGTATTTCTTACACAATAATCCGAAGGATCTCGATATCAAATGGAATAAGCCGTATTATAAAAAATGATATAAAACTAAACGGGCACAAGAAACGATGTGTAATTTCAATAACCACACAAAGAGGAAAATAAATTAAGAAAGATCTTTCTTATAATAATTTTATTTTTATGCCCGTGGATGGCAAAATTTACATTGTAACATTCATGAAGAGACCCTAAGGAGACCCTCAAAGTCAAGGAGTCTTGATAGAAAAATTAACTGATTATATTTAAACAAAATATAAAAATATATTCATTAAAAATACTAATAAATAAACTTACTTCAATTTTGAATTGAATGACAATTTTCTTCCATAAACCTTTGGCCAGCTTTTTTGGTTCGTCTTTGGATGAGTATTTGTCTTTTTCTTTAACCTTAATAAGGAAAATTAAAACAAATTTCTAGTAGAAATTTAAATAGAAAAGCAGCTTGAGAATTATCAGTGATAATTTTCTTGATAAAATCATGATAGTTAGGAGTATCAAGAGCTGAAATATAATAATGGGAGGTTAGATTTTCTAGAAATTAATTTACATTAATAGAAATCCCGCCACATTAAGAAACATTTAAGAAGAGAGGAAAGGAATACTGTAAGAGTTATTTCACAATGTAGGATTTAGATTGGTAAATATACTTTTATAAATTCTTCACTAATCGAGGTGAACTAATTCCGTATGGTCTACTCTCTCTCATTTCCCTATCATTTGAATAATGGTTCCAATTAATGCTGACTTTGTATATATTTGCGTACGAATTTACCTTTCCGGACTTGTACGCAAGACTATATTTCCGATCATTGCTGTCAATGAAAGTTTACTAATCATACATTTATATAATACATCAAAAATCAAGCTGTCAATTTCTTTGAATTCGTTATTTATCTTGTCATGTAGGTCTCTGAGAATTAAATCTTGACATCATTTTGTTTGTGGTGACAATTATTAATTAATTAATAATAATAATAATAATAATAATAATAATAATAATAATAATAATAATAATAATAATAATAATAATAATAATAATAATTTTACAATTAATTTTGAAATTTTGAAATTTTATTCAATTATCTATTTATAATTTTCATTATTATTATTATTATTATTATTATTATTATTATTATTATTATTATTATTATTATTATTATTATTATTATTATTATTATTATTATTATTATTATTATTATTATTATTATTATTATTATTATTATTATTATTATTATTATTATTATTATTATTATTATTATTATTATTATTTAAAACAATAAAATGATAATTTAAGCCTTTTGCTGCAAATAATGTATTTAATGAAAGAATTTTCGACTATACGATAGTCCTTGTGACAAGGACTATCGTATAGTCGAAAATTCTTTCATTAAATACATTATTTGCAGCAAAAGGCTTAAATTATCATTTTATTGTTTTAAATAATAAATGCTGCTACCAAGCAATCATCATTTTATATTATTATTATTATTATTATTATTTAATTTGTAAGGAAAAATCAGAATCTTCCACCTACCAAATATCATATTAATATTTCAGGTTTTGTGCCATTCCTATCAGTTTGTCGTCAAAAAATTAACAAAAATTCACATGTAAAGGCTAAAGTAGTTTTATAGACCTCCTCAATATAATTGGTCTTAGCTTCTCACTTCCAGAAACGCAATGACCCTCTGTTTCCATATCTTTCTATCTCCGCATAGATCATCTTTCGCTTTAAATGGTCACATGAAACAGAAATCTTTTGATTTCAACATTTACCTAATGATCACAGAATCTATTCAACCGTGGTTACTTACTGTGAAATATTTATTTTAAAATAATTTTGTCTGATAATAAGCTTTCTGTTTATTTTTTGGAATCTTTCAAAGACGCGTATTTTATAACCAAATGATGATGGAATTTTCCAAATCTTCATAGAAAGATGTCCTCGTCTTCATTCAGCGAAGTTCTATATTCAATTTTTAATTTTTATTGCTATTCTACTTATTTCTGTTCTATTTTAGCACAAATGGTCAATATCCTTGGCAAGGTAAATGGAATATATTTCATTTCCTTCTCCAGCCTCGTATCCGATCTTCAATCGAAAATAGGGTGGAGCTTAAAAATTAAAAAAAATTAAAAAAAGTATTTTTGAAAGTCTTACCCTCCTAATCTGTTCCTTATAATATAGAAACACTACATAAAAAGTTTGAATAATAAATTATTGTGTTTAGGGGTAGCTCAAGTGCTTCAAATTTACCAAAATTATGAAAATTACATAAATTCTCAATTTATTTGTAACAAATCAGTATAAATTTTTCAACACAATTAGATTGCAATCTCAGTTCAGTTTTGGGAAGAGTTCAGGGTGTCAGTTCAACAATTTCCAAATTTATTGTTTATGTGGTACTCCAGACATAGTTTGTTTCCTGCTGTCAGGGTACATTCGACGATGATCCTCGACAACTTGCAGGAGGAATTGTAACTGTGATTCATCGTGAGTTAACAAGCCGCTGTATTCCTGAATTAAGGCAACTCCACGTTCGGCATGATCATTTACTACTTTCAGTGACTTGACTGTTTCCTTTGCTTGCCTGAAATCATCTCTGTCCTCCCACAAATCAGGATCAACCGCGAGGAATCCATGTGGAAGTTCCAGCATTCGGAGCAGGGTCATTGACTTAGCTGTGACAAAATCTTCCAAGTTCTTGGTCTTAAAGGAATCGAGAGCAACTGTAATTCTCTTTGAATGGTCCTTATCTTGCTCTTCTTCGCTCTGCATTGCACTCACCATCAGTCTCTTTGTTGACGAATTAACGCGATCGTCGAAGAAAGCCAAGCTAACAAGTTCCTGTGACAGGTACCACAAATGATTGGAAAACTTATGTGATGTTTGCTTTGAGATTGCAGAATGGATAGACGAGTATTCAAGCAGAGACTTGAGCAGCAGAAAGTCATTGTAAGGAGCACCGGATGCTTGAGGTGCAGAGATCCAGGCTTTCAGGTAGATACGTACTGCAAACACACACACATCGCGTATTCCTCTTTCTTCTGCAGAAGTAAGTTTGAATTGAGCCTTGAACATCCAGATCTTTAAACTGTATATGACTTTACTCATCCAGCGAGCATGATGCATTGCTCCAGGCAACATGAATCGCACTCCTCTGGCAGGAGCAGCACCGAGAAAGACAATCACGAGTTCCAAGAATTCTTTATAATCGTCCCTCGGCTGGCTCTGTTCAAGATACTTGATGGCAAAATCGACGGTGCTTTGCCTAATGTCTTCCACTAGATTTGCCACGTCGTCTGTTGCAATCCCTGGTTCATATTTGTCCGTTTCGATGAATGCCCAGTATTCCTGAAAGCGTTTGAAGAGTTGGACCACGGGAGAGGAGGTGGCTCCCATACAAACTTGGAAGACTGCACCAATAATTAGTTCCATAACGTGATGCCTGCAAGCCAGCGACAACAACTCCTTCTTAAGTTTCTGCTCTAGGAGGACACAGGCACCAGATATCCGACCAGTGTTTGAGCTGGTCGTGTCAAAACAAATTTATCACTATTTCAATCATTAATAATAAATAGAAACAAAAATTGTATTTCTTCTGCTTAAGTTAGCAAAATGGCTGTCAGCTTTGGTAGTCTATTGCACTGCCTCTAACCTGTGAATAAGTAAGCAAACCTACATGCATCAAGGGCAAAAGTTAGTTACTTTTATTAGAAATTAAAAAACACTAAGCTGATGCAAAAATTTTATGATAATAATGATAATTACGTAATATCATAAGTTTAGTTTTATTTTGTTTGAATGAACAATTCCAGCTATTATTGATTGTAATGATTAAAAATGATTAAAGCCCCCTAACCAGTAACCACACGGCTTGTGAAATATATTTTACACTGAAAGAATACAATTATGGACCCGTCGGAGTCTGACGACCAGAGTGCTGGAAACTTCACCGTCATTGAGCTACCTCTAAATATTGTTCAATTGTGCTCATATGTTGTCTGAATTATTATTTCATAAATAGGAACAAAATTAGAGGGTAAGAAGATCATATTTCAAAAGTTAAAAAATAAGCTCCACCCTAATCGAAAATTGTTTGTGTTCCTACAGCCTCTTTTGGTTGAGGATGTTTAATAAATTCATTTTTGAAATAAATAATATCATAAATGTTGTTATTAATTTTTTAATTTTATTATATTATTAATTAATTAATAGGCATTTGGTTGTAACAAATGCAGAATTATTATTAAAAATATTGCAAAAATAATTTTGCTATAGTGGGAAATTTGCGCTTCAAAATATTTTGGGATTGAAATTTCTTTCGTAATGAGAGATTTTCGTCACATTGAATGTCACTATATCGAGAGGATGGGACAAAAGAATGATTTCATAAATTCAGAATCATTTTGCTTGTGCTCCACCTGGTTTTCATTAATATTTGTTCACTGCCTCTATTAGTCTGAAAAATCAATAAATTTGAATTTAATTAAATATTGATCGAGGAGATTGTTTTATTGATATTTCGATAAATAATTTTTCAGTATTGATTTATTGATGCGTTTCCAGTGTCGGTCATTACCAGCTCAAATATATAATTTGTCGTTTCGGGTTCAATTATAATTTATATTTCACTTTTTATATGATTTCCACTCTATATTAAATTAAGTATATACTCTATATATATTAATTTGTTTATCTGAACTTATAGGTAATTATTATTATAGGTAATTCTATTATTATTATTATTATTATTATTATTATTATTATTATTATTATTATTATTATTATTATTATTATTATTATTATTATTATTATTATTATTATTATTATTATTATTATTATTATTATTATTATTATTATTATTATTATTATAAAAATTATTTTTATTATTGTTATTATGATAATTATTACATTAATTCATATATTAATTAAAACTTTGTTTTAGTTATATGAATGAATTATTTTTATTAAGATTGGCATTTAGAAGGGGAATTTCTCAGATTTTTCTATTTTTTTCATCTATCAATAATTGAAAATTTTAAGTTTTAGATGAAGAATTATTTTTCTGTCTTGGAAATCTTTTAAGCAGTTTTGTAGATTTTAATTACTTTATATTGTTGCTAAAATTTTAGAATACAATAAATAGTTTTTTTATGAGACATTATATAAGACTGACATAACATTTTGGAAATAAAATGAGCAAATGCATTGAAATTAGAAGTCTTTTTACAATCACCAGAATAGACAGATTTCGGTTGAAGTGAATGAGGAGTAAAAGCTTTTATAAAAGATAAACTTGATCCAAAAATTTCATTAATGATTCCGCTGACTATCATTTAGAAAAGAGACTAATTTTTAAGACTTTATTATTCAAATAAAATATTATTGAGCTATTAAATGAAGTCCTGATTTTCTTTCAAAAGAAAAATCTAAGCAAAAATAAAAGAAAATTAAATTTCTACTTTTGAAGCTGGTACAGCTACTGATTCATAGTATGCAACCGTGGACATGTCTGTTCTCAGCAAACTACAAAACCTTTGAATGATGGAAATCTGAATCTCATTAAAAAATCAACAAAGAAAAAGTAATGACAAAGATGAAGAGGAATCAAAAAATTAAATTACAAAATTCAACATTTTATAAATTTTATTTTGTAAAAACTTCCATTTATCACACACCAAATTTTTTACCCACCCCCCTTTTATCAAATTTACAAATTTTAACATAAATTTTCATTTTTTACTATATATGCATTTCTGGTGTATTCAAAAAATAAATTGCTATAAATATTCATCGATGCTGAGCTGGAGAAAATTTCTATTTAATGGGACTGTTAGACTGTGCGGACTGAGTGTTACTTGTATCTATTTAAATTAATTAAAGATTCGAAATTAAAATATTTATTATTATTCACAATATTCAAACAAGAGGATTATTTTACGCCAACAATATCTTGAGCAAGAAAACATCATTATCTACAATCATTCTATTAATTTAAATTTTATAATTATATTATACTTATACTTTCATTTAAATTATTAATATAATATTTATAATTATTATTTACATATCATATTTATTAAATTCTAAATTAATTAACAGGACCGTAACAAGGGTGGTGCGAGCGGTGCAGTCGCACAGGGCGCACATCTGAAAGGGGCGCAAAATTGGAATGTAACATTTTTTTAATGTTACCAAAAAATAATAAATTATAATAAAAGATATTATCAAATGGTCTGCACGAAAAAAACGACACACTAACTAGCCTATCTTTAACATTACTGATGGGACTGGTCCATTAGCGTGCCTTCGTAGATGTGTATTTTGAAAAATGTTAGTCCACAAAGTGGGCTCCTGTCATTTTTTCAATTAGCAACAGAATTTTAGGAGCATTACTACATATTATAATAGCTGGAGATGACAATCTCACCATGAATATTATAATTATTATAGTAGGCTGATTTGAATTCGGGTTTTAGGGGCGCCAGATATATGAACCGCACAGGGCGCAATAATGCCTTGTTACGGCCCTGTTAATTAATATACAATATTTAAATTAGTTAATTAATTAAGTTAAGCTTTATTTAACTTATTCCTTACAGGATCCATATTCGATGTTCACCGAAAACAGTCGTTCTGCTAAAGGTTCTTGAAGATGCTCAATTTATTTACACAATTTATTTTACATTATTTTTAAAACTGAAATTAAAATTATTTTACATCATTAAATTACTAATTTTTTCAGAAAAAAAAATTATTTCCTTTCAATCGAAAGAAATATTTCCTTTCATTAAAATTTTAAATATTTATCATAAAGCATAAATATATGATTAAATAATTATTTAAATGTATTTAAATGAGTGTATGAAGTTCATTGTATATTTGCTTGCGTTTTTACTATAGAAAACATATGTGATATTTTACATACATGTTTTCTTCCATTGAATGCAATTGACTGCAACGTATCCCATTCAAAGTATTCCCTTTGAGTAAGTTTCCGGGGTTGTTCATAATGCAATTTTATTAATTTATTCTTATATGATAGTAGAGATATGTTGAACCTTTGTTCAGAGTCATAGTTTTATCACATCCTGACAAGACAGAATAAACGGTGGTTGGCTGCAAATTCGTGAAACAGCGGCTGTTGCCATTTGCAGCCAAACAGACAGTTAGACGATTAACCTTTTCTCTATATTTAATGATGGAATTTCGAATTTTCTACACAATTCAAAATAAATTTTATTTTTTCAAAATGTTTTGTTTTATGAAAGTAAATTTTATTGTTTAATTACTAATATTTATATTGGGTACTCGTTTCAATCATAATTTCTATCTGATTATTTAATATCTTGAAGTTTTCGTGGAAATTTTTTATCTCATTGTCTAATAATGTCTGAGATTTCTTACTTTTAGTTTGATGGATATGCCAATCAAACAGGGGGGATAGCATTAATAATTGAGTTGAAACTGAATTGCAACATATCTCATTTCAGATTCCTTTATGGAGATCACTTATAACACGTAATTGCTTATCGCTCTATTGTTTTCTCTTAATCGCTAACAATAATAATAATAATAATAACAATAATAATAATAATAATAATAATAATAATAATAATAATAATAATAATAATAATAATAATAATAATAATAATAATAATAATAATAATAATAATAATTATTATTATTATTATTATTATTATTAATAATAAAAAAAGTATCCAATTATTATTAATTGAGAAAATTTAATTGATTGGGATAATATAAAAACAGATTTTATCTGAAAAACTATTTGATGAAATTCTTCCACTAAAATTTGATAAGATCTTAATTGTTTCCATAGGAAATCTGAATTAAAAACATTTTACGAAAGAATTATAATTAATATATTTTACTAGCTTCAAAAAATAATTTCTTGATAATTTCTCTTAATTTAACTCGCTACTGATTTATTTTTGGTATCCCAATTTGGATATTATCTTAGATCAGTAGATTGGTCAAATGATTACCTCTTTATCCGGTTAGGATTCTTTTGTAGCTGCAATTCCTTATTTGTCGGCTTTTATTTTTAATCATATTTTTGTTTATCTTGATATTTTACGATTTACATATGCATTTATTTGTTTGTGTAACAAATTTGAAAACTTTCTATAATATTTGCTGAAAAATCCTTTCTCCCTGACTTTTCATAAATCAATCTTTCAATGTTCTTATAGGTAAAAGCACATTTCTGGAAAGTCTTGTTGAGAAAACAGAAATTCTGTATTCGTTGTTGAATCTACAAAGTTTAGATAAGCGGTTTCCAATATGGGAGGTATACACTAGCTCAAAGTGAGACGCAAAGGTTTAACAATAAACAACTGAAATATAAAAATTATTTTTACAAATAACAGAAAATATTTTTTTTAAATATCTTAAAATACTTACTTAACTAAACACTGAATTTTTTTATAAACATATTTTATTTTTAAAAACATTGCCATTAGGTGGCTGCTAGTTCACTAATAAAGAAGTTAAAAAAAAAATCAAATTTTATTATAATTGACATTAAGGTCCGTCGGGCGTTAGGGGAGAGATTCTCGACCCTTCTGATGTCTGAAGCTTTTGAGTTCATTCCAGCGAACGCTGAGCCGGCGCTCGAGCGTTAAACGAGAGATCTGATGGATTGATGTTGAGGTATTGGGAGCTTCTAGATTCAGACGCCACTTCTTTTTGATATAATAAGAATATATTGGATATAAATATGGTTATGCACTGAAATACTATACTATATATATAAGATATAATTGGTGAGTTTTGGTATAGATGGTAGTTCAGAGGTAGTGGTCGGAAGGTTAGTGGTTGAGAAGGTTGTGGTTGGTTGACAGGTAGTGGTTGGTAGAAAAGGTTGTGGCTGGTTGATAGATGGTGGTTGGAAGATAATGGTTGGTTGATAGGTATTGGTTGATAGGTAGTGGTTGATAGGAAGCGGTTGATAGGTAGTGGTTGAAAGTCAGAGATTAAGGGTGGTAGTTAAAGGGTGGTAGTTAAAAGGTGGTAGTTAAAGGGGGGTAGTTAAAGGGTGGTAGTTAAAGTGTGGTAGTTAATTACTGAGAAATCAGTTCATCTAATTCGGAATTTTGACAAGCAGAAATTTGTCAATACCAGCTCAGTTATACTTCTTAACATCAGATAACGCGAAACGGACATTTAATGTTGCTAATAATTAATAGTTGCTAAATCAAAATAAAATATCACTTTTAATACTTGTACTTATAGTTTTTGTTGTCATTGCCTAGTTGCTGTTATCGTTGTAATATAAAATTTGAATTTTATTATAGTTTTTAAAAATATATATTTAATCCCAATATTATTAGTACTAATTTTGAAACTATGGGCAAATCTATGGACAAAGCAGGTCTTCAAGCATTGGTTAAAAAGAAAGCACCCGGAGTTATCTGGATGCACTGTATGCTTTATAGAGCAGCTGTTGTTTCGAAAAATATGAGCGAAAAACTTAATGATATTTTTACAAAGGCTACGTTGATTATTAACTACATAAAAAACAGTTCTTTGGAAATTAGGTTATTTGACAAATTGTATGAAGATATGGGAGCTATTATACTTCTGTCTCATGAGAAAGTGATTCAAAGACTTTTCGAACTTAAAGAAGAAATTGTAATTTTTCTTGAAGAAAATAATAATGTGAATGCAAGTTTGTTTAGGAATGATTTCTTTATTGTTAAACTTGCATATTTAGTTGAAATTTTTGGTAAATTGATTATATTAAATATATCGATGCAAGCTCCTCAAATACCTTCACTAATCCAAAGAGATAAAATAAAAACCTTTATAAAAAGTTAGATCTATGGATGTCAAATGTGCAAAAAACTAAATTCAAAGAGTTTCCATTTTTAAATGATTTCTGTTTTAGGGTTTATGTGGAACTAATCAAAACTTGATTCATTGAGCACTTGGACGGTTTGTTACAACATTTTCCCCATTATTTCGAAGATTTAGATGTTTCAAAATTTGCTTGGGTACAGAATCCATTCAATGAAGAAATAGATAACAAATATGAATTAATAACAATTGAAAAAGAAAAATTGATAGGTTTGTCATGTGATACTTTTCTGAAGTTAACATTTCAGGACGAACCTCTCATTCAATTTTGGTTAAATAAAAGTTGGGAGTACAATATTTTATCAGTCAAAGCAATGCAACTAATATTGCCATTCGCAACCTCGTATTTATGGGAAATATAATTTTCTGCATCCATCTCATTAAGATTAATGTAAATTTAATGTAATTAAAACAAATTAATTTTAATTTAAATTAAAAAATTTGTTATTTTGTGAATTACTTTTTTTGTTAAAGAATTTATTAAAAATTTATTTTCTGTTAAAAAACGGGCTTGCATTTTTTTTAAACATAAGAAGAGGGACCAAGATTAAATTGGTTTTAAGATAGGATTTTTGACATAAAGGTTGGAAACCGCTGATGTAGATTGATAGCAACTCTCGATCTCTTTACAAATGTCTTTACCATCTTAGGGCTAACAACGTATTCAATAACTCAATATTTTCTTTTCTTATAATAATAATTTTTTCTTGCTGTCCCAGTTAAAGCTTATATCTTTGTATAAAGATAATCAGTATAAATGGTGATGCCCTAAAATTCTTGACATTGCTGTTTTGAAAGCCAAAATTCTTTGAAAGCCATTCTTAATATCCAGTAAACAAAAGGGTATGAAGAGAGTAAAGGAAATTTTGAGCTGGAATGGATGCACGGTTTAAGATATATGATAAATTTAATAACAATAATTTAATTAATAATTAAATACAACCTTATACATATGTGATTTCTCGTTCTAAAATTTTTGATTTTTTTTGTTTAAATGAAGTGAATTCTGCAACCTTTTCTCGGTGAATTTGTCATTGCCTTTGGAAATATTTCATTTAACATAGTTAAAATAATTGTTCTGGAAATTTAAAACCTTGTAAGAGGAAGTGGAATCCTTTATCAAGAATATTGCATTTCTAACTTTATACCCTTATACTAAGCTACTCATCAAAAAAGTTTCATTGGAAATCACCTTTCAAAGACGTTTACTCTATTTCTAGCATTTGGTTATAATAATTAATGAAAGAATATATTTCACAAAATTTATCATAAGTTCTAAGTGAAAACGCAATCAAAACAATATGCAACAAGGTCTACCTTTGCACTTTCCGTTTCGATTGACGCATTTGATCCAGAATTTGAATACGGTTTCCGAATTTGGCCAGTCTTTTGTAAATGCATGTTGACATATAGGTCAATGAGGCTATCATCCTTAATGTCATCGTCAATTAGTGAGTCTGTGGGATATTTATTATTTCCAATTGGCGTTGATGACAGCATATTGTTCCAGCTCTCGCTGCGTTGAGATTGTACGAAGTTACGTTTCGATCTCTGGAGTTTCATTTCATTCATTGAATGAGAATTTGTATAAAATCGGTTCGGTTTAATTTGTTTAAATAAATTCGTGATCTTCAAATACAATTTAATGAATTGAAATGCTCAATTGTGATTGGTCGATGAAGTTTTGCAGATATTTCTATAATATTCCTCAGATATTCATTACCAAACGAACTATAAAATTTTGCATAAATAAAACTTTTATAATTTCTATTTTCTATTTTATGAGTTTATACCGAATAATGACATCAAAGAGGAGGATGGGGAGGGGGTGCGTCGCTGTGTTATCTCTACTAGAACCATAGGTATAGCAAATATTAACCTTATATTATTTAAAGACTTCCTATTAGAATTTGTGGTTTAAACTTTTCAGTAACCTTACTGTAAAAATGTATGTATTCATATGATATAAAATTTAAATTGCCTATTCGAACAAATTATAAAACAATTATAAATCTCAGCAATTATAAACCAAATAAAAATTTATTTTTAAAACATTTTATTAAAATTAAATTTTAATTTTAAACATTCACATTCAAAATTAAAAGTTACATTTAAAGAAGTCTCCATTACAATTTTGTTTTCAAAAAACTAAATATTATAGTCGGTGTTTCTGACTCCATGTGTTCTGTAAAAACAATTAAACAAACAATTCTCAATGTGTATTTGTATTTGAGTACAATTTACTCTTTGCGAAACTATGAATATCGCAATAAAATGTCTATTCTGACTATTTGATGTCTCGCTGTAACCACGTTGGTTCTGCACGTTCTGCAACAATAAACACCTCTTTTCTTTAATTCTTTGACTTAACTTGATTAACTTAATTTTCCCTTCGATTCTACCGTCAAATTATTCGTTCTTACCTGAGGCAAAAATGCCGATTGGTTCTGAGTTTGAGTTCATTTACATAGTTGAAATAATCGCATTTATTAATTGCATTTCAACTAAATCCTCTCCCTTTGCCTCGCGGTTTTTTTCCTCTTCGAAAGAAATAATTAATTGTCCCACCTTGCGTCTATTTTGTGATAATATCTTTCCCATTACTCATGCTGTCATGATAATTGTTCTTCTGATTCCACTTTGTTTACTTTTCTTTCAGTTTACTTAACTCGGAATTTCCTTAATTAATTAACGATTTCTGTTTTTACGTTTTCTTGCATTTCGACCATTTCTGAACATATTTTAATAAATCTGTTCTCGCTATGATTTACCCATCATCTCATTTACATCTGACCCGTTTTTCAAATATTAATTCGATGATTTCTTGATTTTGAATTTTCTATATTCCTTTTTTGAAATTTTAAATTTAAGAACCCCACAATTTCAAATATTTATTTAAGACAATTTAAAAACAAAACCGAATTATTTAAACAAATTTGTTTCACAAGATATTTTAATATTAGAAATATTAAAAGATTGAAAAGACTTTTTAAAATTAAAATTATATAACTTTCTTTCCTTAAAACTTGTGCTACCTTTTAGCCATTTACTTCTTCTTTGTTTCTGAATATTTTCCTTTTAAATTTACGCTTCATGCGGCAAAATAAATCTCATAACCAAGAATGGTGCTTTGTATGTATTTCGTCTTTCCTTCTATTCTGGGGTTCTTTTTCCACAAACATCCTTTTCCCACTTCAAATTGTCTGATACTTCTTTTATTTTCATTCATATTTTTTATTCTTATCGCAGTTCTCTCAGCATTGCCTTTTACCGTAAATTTATTTTTCTTTCTTTGATTCCGACGTTTGTTATAACGTTGAGTGCAGATCAATTTTTCTTAAAGAATTAACTCAAATGGAGATAATCCAGATGTAATTTGCTAGGTTGCATTTTTCATAAACTTAATATTCAGCAGTAATTCAGTCAGTTCTTTCCCTCATATTCTCCGGCTAAAGTTATTGAGGTAAGATCCATTATTGTTCATATCATTCTTTCCACTAGGCTCTAGTGACTATATGAATCCATATGAATAATATTTACTCATTCTTCAACAATATGTTCAAGAATTAAAACTAAACTGTTTTCATCTTTCCTCATAATTGACAGCTCATCTTCTTCATCGTCTGTTTCTTGGAATTCTTTAAGTATATCGTTCTTCGACAAGTTATATTCTAATAAATCGATCGTTTTCTGAACACCATAATCCTTTTATTGTTATTATTGGAATCTTGTATATATATCGTACTCTTTTTGTGACTTGCTTAGAATCTTTCTTTATCGTTAAATGTTGTTCACACAAATCGCTCCTTATTTAAGATAATCCGTCTAAATTTCCGTGTTCTTCGCTTTTCTATATGTTAACTTAACATCCTATTTTGATAGGTTTGTCAACTACGTATATAACTGAGGATTTATTGCCTTATGATTTGTTCTGGCAATAAGTTTTATTTTCATACAAGTATTCTTTCAAATTTACGAACTGTCAGAATCTCCTTCTTCATCACACAATATTCTTTTTCATTTGTTTTATGGTGTCTGGAACCACTATCAATATTTCTTTACCGTCTTCCTTGACCTGGCTTATAACTGACTAATTGCTCTTAAACCGTCTTTTTAGGTGTCTTTATTTTGGGTTTTACTAGTTCTGTATAACATTGGTTAAACTTTGAAGTCATAATTGTGTATTTCTAAAATATACCAGTATTTCACAAACTTTTCAGTTTGACCAATCAATAGAAAATTTATTATTATACCAGGGATCGGTGCCAATTTTATTAATTGATTTTCTTTTTATATGACTTTAAATATGTCATGAAATTTATATAAATACATGCTAGGCCAATTATTTATTAGGCTAACATCTTTTATCCAGTTTTTAAGCCGATAGTGCGGACTGGCAATGCATGTTTTAAAGATCACTCCTTTTGAATTAATGTTACATACCCTTACGATTGCAACAAATAATATTTTAAAGTTAATATTTAATGAAATACAATAGAAAAAACAATTAAAATATTTTTTTATTTGAGATACCTATTAGAATATATGTAAAATGAAACACAATTTACAAAATACTTATTTCATCTGTTTTGTAAGGTAATCAGAAAATATTCATAAAAGAGTTTCCTTGCAATATCATTTTCTGAGAAAATATTCGTAAAGAATTTAATAGCTCTTTACTTATGGTAATCCAAAGAACGTTTTGAAATATTGCTTTCTGCCATTCATTTAGTAATTGACACTGTTAAACAAGAAAAATAAAAGACAAAATTATAACAAGCAAACATTTCCCAATTATCAAAAAATAACTTGTTCTCATTTTATGGATGTCATGAAAATATCTAAAGCGGCAAAAATTACGCTCAAGTGGACACAGAGCATAAATGTTAGTCATAATGTACATTTTGTTTTTCACATAATGTTACATACAATAATAATTCTGTTACCCCGGAAAAATTGAAAATCGCTATGTAAAATGATTTCACTTTTCTCAGGTCTTTAAAATTTGAAAAACGAGAAAATCTGTCTGTAAATTGATAGCAATATTTTATAAATTTTTAGTAGTAAATATCTTAACTATAAATTTCAAAGTTAAATTATAATATTACAATAATAATAATAATAATAATAATAATAATAATAATAATAATAATAATAATAATATATATATTATTATTATTATTATTATTATTATTATTATTATTATTATTATTATTATTATTATTATTATTATTTTTTGTATCTTTGTAAATCACACTGTTGCGTAAGCATGTGATGTTGTATGTGTTTTGGTATTGCTCATAAATTAATGATTTTATATACTCTCCTGTTAAAAGTATTCATTTTTTCTGTAATAAGTACATTTTATAGCTCAATACAGGATAGTGTATAATTCATTAAATAACAGCTGCCCGGACAATTTTCAATTAAAATTAAAGTATCTTTGATATTTTTATGTGATATGATATCAGTCCAATGCTTTATTCAAAGTGGACTGAAATTTTTATTATTATTAAATTTATATTGAAATGAAAAAAAATATTTAATTTTGAAAATTATTTTTGGAATTTCTTTAACGATGAAATGTAATAGCAAAAATTTTTATCATTTATTGATTTAACCTCAAATAAACAAAATAAAACAAAAAGAGTTTTACGAAAATATTAGAATTTTTTAAAAAAATCAATTAAAAGAATTTTCAAATAATACTTCATATCGAAATTATTTTTTTTGGCAAGAAAACAAAATTATATTCCTATAATTGTAAATTATTATGAATTATTTTCTAACAATAGTTCATGCTATAAATGGTATTCCTGTTAATTGTATTTTGTTTTGATGGATTATTAATTTCGGCAAGAAAACAATAATTTCTGACTTTAATTGTCCTTTATAAAAACAATAAGACTCAAAATAGTAAGATTTTTTTGTTAAAAAGGAATAACAAATATTCAATATTCATATAACAACAATCACAATTATACTGCTGTTCTTTTCTTATTTTGATTTTATGAAAGGTGGCCCCACGAGAGACCAACTAAAATTAAAGTGTATATAAACTAGCACAAATAATAAAAATAACAACGCTCTTCACTTTAAATTCGTTGAAATTGTTTAACTTTATCATTTCAGAAAATTATCTTCGACCCAATTTGACTAAATTTCCTGCTGAATATATTGAGTTCAGTCTTTATCAATCAATTTTAACTTTATTCTTTTCTTGAAGCAAATTTTATTACCAAGTCCGTCAAACATTTTGATTTTCTAACTGACATAATTTATGGTCAAATTAAAATTTCAATAACTTAATTAATTAGTTTGTATTTTTTAAATAATGTCACATAACGGCGCTCATCGATTTAAAATTATTATATTTGTGTTTATCTTTTATGTGCTATCTTTTCATAAATTGTTTCTCCAAAGAAATATTGATTTTTACGATTCCCACATTTTTAATTGTTTTTATGAATTTTATTTTATATTGTTTTACACTCATTTTTCGTGAATTTAGCCTTCTCGCCAACCCAAAAGTTTATTATATTATATTATATATATATGTGTGTGTGTGTGTGTGTTAAAAATATTTAGATGAAACTTCAACGAAATTATATTCTTGAAGAAAAAATTTCACTAAATCTCTTACGAGTGAAAAGTTACACATGGAACCCAAAATCAAATTGTCACCAACGAATCTCGAATCATTTACCTAGAAAACCAGTCAATAGACAAATGCAATTTTCATGGATGATTTGACCTGAGCTCTGATAATTATATTCAAATATTAAATAATCACAATGAGATTTTATTATCTCAAAAAATATATTGTTATATTTAGTTTTACTATTATTCATCAAAGAACGAAGGCAAAGTTTTTATAATAGAAAATCGCCACCAAAGTATATAAAATTATAACATTACTATAAATTTCGACCGTTTAACAGTCTTCTGGAGACTAAGAATCGTATTAATAACCACTAAATAAAAATAATAATATTCAAACAATTTAACCACTAATAATCGAAATCAAACTGTATAAAAAATTAATTTAATTTAATTTAAAAATTGTTTTTATACAAAAAATTTAACAAATAATAACATTATCCCAAATATTAAATGTACAAGTTAAATTAGTAAATTTAATATATAAAAATTTGCAAGTAATTAATAGAATAATTTAGTACTTTTTTATTTAATACTATTTTTATTTTATTTATTATCATTAATAAATTTTAACTATAATTTATTCAAAGATTTATTTGAAACAAATAATATTATTTTTCGATATCATTTGGAATCATTTTCTATTTTGCGGTAACGAGCTCATTATAGGATTTATTGGGGAAGTATTTTTCCTTCAGTGCGGACAATTCCCATAAATTTGCACCCAATTGCTTCTGGGTGGAATCCAAATCGCGGTAAAGGTCGTTCAATCCTTGGTACAACGTTTTCAAGTTCAATAAACCATTGATAACTCTCTGGAAATCTTCTTGGGATACAGTTGATCGAATGTTATTTAACAGGTTTGTAATATACACCTTCGGTAATCCTGGAATATCAGTATCATTGAAAGTTATATTAAGTTCATTGACAGCCGGCTTAACAGCTACGAGACAAAATGTTCCAATTCCAAGGAGAACAATTATAATAGAATTCATATTGGAATGAGATCATTTCCATTTGCCTCCCAATTTATAGGAATCTATTGTCAAGCACATTTCTTGAATTAGTAAATTTTTATAATTCCTTCTTTATCAAAAGTCCAATCTAAAAAGTTTAATCGTATTTCAATGACAATTCAATTTTCTTTGATTGCTTGTTATTTTTCACCTGGATTGTAATTATATGTTTGAGAGCATGAGCACCTTATTGACTTTTAGCAATAGGATTTGACTCTTCAATTGGGAATATTCATTTCCATTTCAATTATTTATTTATTTGAAAGTAATAGGCTCATAAATTGTAATATTCCCTTATGTATTTCTTACACAATAATCCGAAGGATCTCGATATCAAATGGAATAAGCCGTATTATAAAAATGATATAAAACTAAAGGTTTCGCTCTGGGCACAAGAAACGATTGTGTAATTTCAATAACCACACAAAGAGGAAAATAAATTAAGAAAGATCTTTCTTATAATAATTTTATTTTTATGCCGTGGATGGCAAAATTTACATTGTAACATTCATGAAGAGACCCTAAGGAGACCCTCAAAGTCAAGGAGTCTTGATAGAAAAATTAACTGATTATATTTAAACAAAATATAAAAATATATTCATTAAAAATACTAATAAATAAACTTACTTCAATTTTGAATTGAATGACAATTTTCTTCCATAAACCTTTGGCCAGCTTTTTTGGTTCGTCTTTGGATGAGTATTTGTCTTTTTCTTTAACCTTAATAAGGAAAATTAAAACAAATTTCTAGTAGAAATTTGAATAGAAAAGCAGCTTGAGAATTATCAGTGATATAATCATAATTAAATATAATCATGAAAGTAAATATTTGTATTTACATAAACATCTAGTCACTGGACTCTTATTCACCATGTTAAGCTAAGATTAAGTTATTTAATAATCAAAATTACATTAATAACAATTTCTCTTCGTCAAACGAGCAAACGAAAAATCGTTTTTTCAAAAAATGATATTACTTATAATAATAAATATTTTGAAATTAAATATAGTTTAACAATAATAAAATTAAAAATTTTGAAAAAACACGTTATAACCTTTTCATAATAAAATTTTAATAAATTATTTCAAGATAATAATGTTAAATATAATTTTAAAAATAATAGCAACAATAAAATTTATTTTGAAAAAACATGCTATATTCTTTAATGATTTTAATGATATTTTTCAATTTAATATTTTTAAAAAAATTAGAAATAATAAAAATAGAAATAATAGAAATAGAAATAATAGAAATAGAAATAATAGAAATAGAAATAATAGAAATAGAAATAATAGAAATAGAAATTATAGAAATAGAAATAATAGAAATAGAAATAATAGAAATAGAAATAATAGAAATAGAAAAATTAAAATTAATAGAAATAGGGATAAATTGTTTAAATATTATGAATATTTCAGATTCGATGACCATGCTAAAAGTTTTTTTCGTCCTCCTTCGGCCGACTCACTATCGAACCTAAAATCCTCAATACCATCTTTTTTAATATAATTAAATTGTCAAAACTTCACTACTCAAAACCTATTTTTTGTAGTAAAATTTTTGAACCCAAGACCGAAATTATTATTAATTTACTAAAAACTCACTATTCTCAAAAAATTCCTAAAAGAGAAGATGTGTTACTAATCAACGCTCTAATTAATGAACTATCATTATCTATTAAACCATTAAGTGACCTAGATATTTTTGAACGTAGAAATGGGAAAATAAAACGAAATATGTATTTTGAAAATACCATTCTAACCACCACTACTCTAAAGGCCAAATATACTGATTCTAATGAGATAAAATCAAATAATAATAAATTAAGTAATAATAAATCAGTCAATAACACTATTAACTCTATTAAAAGAGATATAATCACCTATTTAGTTATTCAGTTATCACCTTATGAATGTTTACTTCAAACCTCTTTTTAAAGAACAAATACCTACTACTAGGACCTCACATTGTAAGTCTCACATTGTAAGACTAACTATAAAAAGATACGAGATTTTTTTTAGGTGAATACTTTTTATTTGATAATATTAAATATAAGGAAGTAGTGATAAAAATACGTTTCAAATAATACTAAGCGCCACCTAATTAATAATGAAATCAAATTGATTAATGATAAAACTAATGTATCTACCCATCCATCTTCAACACCACTTATCAAACCCTTGGGCCAGAAATTACTGCCATACAAATATAACCAATCTAATACTCCTAATACTGTCACCGCTAGTACTACTCTTACAGTAATCTCTCAAGTCAAACCTAATAGCCTTATGACCAATGATCTACCCATAACAATCCCATCTAGTAAACCCCAAACACCAATCAAATAAAACAGTTATGCTAAATATCTCCTTCGATGAATTTAGGGCAAGTTTATGTAACACTGCGAAAACAGTAGAAAAAAAAGAATAGTAAAAGGAGAAAAACTACTAACACCCATAATACTACCCCTTCACTTATACGTAAGAACTGTAAAGATCAATCCTATTATAACCCCATCTATTAAACCTCTGATACCATCAAATAAACCAGCAATGTTAAATATCTTATTTGACGAATTTAGGGCAAGTTTATTAAATCCAAAAAAAACTAGGTAAAACTTGACCACTTACCAATAATAACTTTATAATAACTATAATATCGTCTGAAGAGTAAGTATTTTGACGCCCTATAGCTAAGATTCATTTTAATAATATGCAATTAACGAATGATATAAGTATAATTGATAACTAGCAATGATGAGTAATATATTGTTTAAATGGGTCAATGTATGGATTCTTGTAGGGATCCGGTCTATTTGACAGTATATTTTTAGTTGTTTCTATCTATACTATATTTATCTTCACCTTAATTAAACCTACAACATACAATATTATGTAGATATCCTCGCTATATCCATCGTCAAAAAGAGTCTTTCTACTCCAAACATTTACCTTCATTCTAGAGATTATTCAGCCAAAATATCCTTTCAATCTACGTTTAACGAACGGAGGAAGCCCATCTCTAGAAAACAAACTTATCAAAATCATGAAGGCCATGGCTTCGCCATGTTTATCCGTTATTACCAAGTGATTTATAATGTCCAATGTGTAATGAAGTTTAACGCAAGGACCATTGCTCTAGCGTTCAAAGATTACTAAGAATAAAAGCTATAGTCTACAGAAGGGTGAGAAATTCTCCCTTTAGGCCTTATGGCCAGTTTGATGTAATAAAATAAAATTTGATTATTTTTTATGATTCAGTTGTCTCTTGCACTGCCAAGGGATCTTGCTCGGCTAGGTGGAGCCTCTTCAGTCGCGCTCTACCATCTCGACCTAGCCACTTTCGTCTAGAATGACTCTGTTGTGCCGACGGGTAGATTTCTATCAACTCCGCAGGAATTGGTCGAATTCCTGCTGCGACATGAGCGTCGACGACTTTCTGGTTCTGTAGGGTCTCCAGCGCGCGGATCTCCATTTTATCCTGCGCGCTTTTGCAGCTGAATGTGCTCGGTTTGCTTCAGCCGATTCTTCATGGTTTCGGGGCTAAACCAGGTGCTTTCGAGTTCTCTGCCCCACCCCTCTATTTTCAGACACTATCATTTAATGTTCTACGTTTTACAAACGCATCCATTTTTTTGATTTTCTTTGAACTACTTGATTTTATGATTTCATTATTTTCGATAATTAGCTTTCAAATGCCCTTTAAGGGAAGTTGTTGATCAATCTTAACATTTTATTGATTTACCACATTTATTAAAAATTCCTTCAATCTCTTTTTTTATTGGATTTTTTTGTCTCCTTGCAAATTTCCAAACAGATTACATCTATACTGTAGTAAAATTAAATCATTTAATTGAAAATTATTTTGTGAAATAATATAAATCATAATATATTAGCTATTTAACCGTTTGCGGACGGTAGGCCAGCACTGCTGGCCCCGAATTTTGCTCCAGACGTTCTACAATGTATAATGGTCAGCTGTGCAGACCAAACTTTAAAAGAATCATACCACGATATCGGATATTCGTATATTAAAAAAAATTATGCTAAAAAATACTACTTATTAAAATTAATTCCGTCCGCAAACGGTTAAAATACTTAGTTAGTAAATTTAATCAAAAAAATAAATTGTTATGAGCAAAAAAGTATAAAGATTTAAATTTCGAAGAACTGTAAGTAAATCTTTTGTTGTGAAAAAAATTCTATTCATAAACCGAAAACGGCAGTTTTTAAGAGGAAAAACAGTGGTTTTTCGGTTAACCGAGACAGCGGTCATAAACTCTACTTGTTCCCTTTATGTCCAGTGAACTATGGGTGACAAGCATCTAACCTATTAAACGACTTAATCTCTCGGCAATGGTCAACTGAAATAGAGCTAAAGGCGAAAGTTATAATATTATTAATTGTATATTTTGTACAGTAATATCGAGTATTGAAAAATTTGAGATTTATACGTCATCCATCCATCATCGTGTGCTCTATACAATTTATGACGAACTAAAGACCTAACTTATCTGCTAATAACGACTATTATAGAACCAGATACCAATTTTTGTTAATTTAACTAATTAAACATTTCGATAAATGGCTCTAAAATAATAATAGTTGATAAGTTTGTGAAGCAGTGTATTAAATTGGTAGCGGGACAAAATGGTAGAGGACAAAATGGTACGGACAAAATGGTATGGACAAAATGGTACTAGGATTAAATGGTATGGACAAAATGAATAAAAAAATAACGAAATAAACTGATAGAATAACCAATAAAAATGCATTTTGATAAATACCATGTCACTTTAGATAGGCTAATTGTTATTAGAAAATTAGCTCAATTGGAAGTTTAAAATGTTAACAACCTGCATATTTAAGACAACGGCCAAATATAAGTTATTTTTAATATTCTTTATTGCAAAAAATCGTAATCAACAAAATCAATCTACCGTGAATAATAATAATAATAATACACATATTTGCTAACGCGCCAGTGTACACCGGGTTAACGTAAGAGAAAGCCTGGTGAACTTCAGTCACAGGAACTGAATCTGAGGCGCATGAAGCAGATGAACTAAAGCAGATGAAGCCCATGCTTGAACACAGAATTGGAATCAGATTAACAGGCAAAATTTGAAAGCCTTTTTGAAAGCCTTTTTATAGGGACTGTAAGATTATTGAAGCGTACAAAAAATTTATTATTCGTCATTTATTTTAATTATTTAATTTTGATATTATAATAGGAGAAATAAGGATAAAAATTATTAGAATTTCTTTTATCTTCATAACTATGTTTATTTAAACAAAGTTAAATCTATATAATTTAATACTAGTACCATTCAATCCTAGTACCATTTTGTCCGTACCAAGTTGTCCTCTACCATTTTGTCCTAGAACCATTAAATCGACTCTGAATTTCACCTAGAGAGGTTTGAATTTTGACACGGAGAGTAACGGAATTTGCATTATCGAAGCATATAACTTGCTGATTTCGAGTACTCGTGAGGCATAAACTTTAATACTCTCAGTTAAGTCATATTAAACCTTTAGGTTTCACAGTAAACTCAGTATAATTAAATGAAAACAACAGAATATATTTAGAAAACGAAACATTTTGGTAAAATATCAATATGTCAGCGAGATCGGTTGAATTCCAACATCATGATGCGCCATGATAGGACCGAACTGCATAAAAACCTTTCCTAAATGTATATGTTAAATTATTGACTCACGAATTTCAAGATAACGTAGCTCCAAACAAGGACCATAAATCATAGACGATAAACATGACGACGGTTCGACTATTTTGCGGCGACTTAGAACCCAAAAACCGACAGGTAGTGACGAGTGGAGTCAATATTCGACGAAAATCGTCTAACGAGCCTTTGAAAATTAAATCCTGATTCCAATAAACATGTTGGGATTTTGCTAATTCAAGTCGGTAACCTCTGACTCCTCATGTCCTTTTAATCAAAACAATAAACTACCCAACGTATATTTGAATCACAAAAATATATTTCTCTCAACAATAAATAATCAATAACCAAAGTTCAAGTTTGACCGATTCTACGCTCGGTGTTGATGCTTTGACAAAAGATAATATTCACCTTTTTATTCCTTAGCTTCTCTTGACCAACGTTTTCCTTTTTCTATTTGATTTGACTCCTTTCCACTATTTACGTATCTCTTATTCTATATTTCCTTTTCCCCTAAACTCCTTAATTCGTCTTTTCCCTTTGCCTATCCTCGCAACTGCTTTTGCCATTTCCTAATACTGCTTCCATCATACTTTCCTTTACTATCAATTCTGTGCATGATCACGCTTTTATTTGTCTTTTTCTTTCAACCTTCATTTTATTTTAATTTTCCACCTACATTTTATTTAAATTCATTTTAATTTACTGACCCCAACAAACATGTGTTGTGACGATGATAAATAGTAAATAGTGTGCAGATGATAAATTCTGCACACAGGTAATTGGTAATTGTGTGTTTTAATATTATAAGAGTATTGATTTTTTTTAATATTATAGATGCTCTTATTCCATGCAAACAGGTGTAATTCACGCGGGCACAATCAAAGGTTGATGACGAATGTTTGGTGTGTGGCAATCAATAACTGAAGGTCAGAATCTGACAACTGGAGACTCAAGCTAATCAGTGAGAGGCTGATCGTTATGTGACGGAACAGACTGTTCCGCCAGCTACGTCAGAGTTCTTTTCCGCAACCCATCAGAATGAGCGGATGATGAAGTGAAGGTTCAGTCGGCTTGACAAGAGAATAAATGCAAGCTGGTGAAATGGGAACACGCCAGACATCGTGCGCGCGTAGAAACTTGGATCTTCGGACTTTCCGACAAAAATTTGGATACCATTTAATCAATGCATGTGTCAATAAAAATAAGTTAATTTAATTTGAATTTTGTCGCGAACCTTTATTACAAATATATATAATGAATTCTAAACCTCTAAGCCGCAAGAGCATAGAATTGATTGATTAATGTTAACATTTAGTACGCAGCGAGATTCTGAGTTTTGAAAAGTGTAAATTATACGAATTCAATAACAAATATACTTTGAGAATTATTTGTTTAAATGTTTTTATGGAACATGTGGAGTCAGAAACACCGACTTTAATATTTATTTATTTGAAAACTCAACAAATCTTATTTGCACAATTTAATATAACTCTAACATATATTTGAATATAAAAACAAATTATTAAAAAAAGAATATTTTAAAAATAAAAATTGATTAAAGCTTTATGAATAGTAAAGAAATTATTTATATCAGTTGTTCACTTTCTCCATTCAAGATATATAAAAATTTAAAGATTACTAAATCTTTTGGCAACTTACTAAAGATTACAGAAATTTTCTATTTTAATCGTCAATTTTAACAGAAGATCATTTTTTCTCTAATCTACAAATATCTGAAGATTTTTCAATTAACTCAATCAAAATAATTTTTCAGGCAAATTTTTTTGATTCGATGGATATTAGTGAAGGTAAAAGCTAACCAGTGCCCCATTCATCACATTGCCAGGAAATTGTTTAATATGTATGTAATTTTTCTGTAGGTCAGTTGAAATAAAAAATAGATTTAAGCTGATGCAATTTATTATTATTATTATCTTTTAAATGATAAATATAACTCTTATTTCTATTTATTATTATTATTTAGTAATATTATTTATTTTATTTAATTTAGTTACTGTTATAATTATTAATACTTTTTTTATTTTTTGTTATATTTTTATTATTAATTAATACAATTATTTTTTCAGTTTTTAATTTTTTAATATTATAATAATAATTATTATTTTTTAAATGATAAATATTATTTATTTTTATTATATTTATTATTAATGTTATAATTATTTATTATTTTTTATTTTTAATTATTATTATATTTTTATTATTAATTAGTATAATTATTTTTTTCAGTTTTTCAGTTTTTAATATTATAATAATAATTATTATCTTTTAAATTATCTTTTAACCAAACTTTTTTGAGCCACGGCACACTTGGCTGAATTAAAAATTTTCGCGGCACACCTAAATTTTTTTTGCTTTATTTGCAATTTTTTATTGCACTTTTACTAATCTTTTAATAAGAAATGAAAAACTTATTTACTTGAAATAAATTTAATGTAAAAAATTTTAAATTTAGAAAAATTAGTGAATGAAAAATTCATAAAACATAGTTAATGAGATTTATGTGCTTGATGTTCCGAACAAATAAGTTCCAATCGTGGTGGAAATTTTGACAAACAAACTCTTAATTCTTGATCAATGTTAACCATACGTTCCCGCTCCTTTGATTTAATTGACTGATTAACATTTAAATTTGAAATAACTGTTAAAACATCCACAATTCAATTTCCTTTTATTAAGTTGTTTGGAAAAACAGGGTTTTTTTGACTTTTTTTTTAAAAAATTTCACGGAACACCTGGGCACCCGCCACGGCACACAGTTTGGACAACACTGTTTTAAATGATAAATATTATTATTTATTTTTATCATATTTATTATTAATGTTATAATTATTTATTATTTTTTATTTTTAATTATTGTTATATTTTTATTATTAATCAATACAATTATTTTTTCAGTTTTTAATTTTTTAATATTATAATAATAATTATTATCTTTTAAATGATAAATATTATTTATTTTTATTATATTTATTATTAATGTTATAATTATTTATCATAACTTTTTTTATTTTTAATTATTATTATATTTTTATTATTAATTAATATAATTAATTTTTTCATTTATTTAATTTAATTACTATTATAATTATTTATTATTATTATTATTATTATTATTATTATTATTATTATTATTATTATTATTATTATTATTATTATTATTATTATTATTATTATTATTATTATTATTATTATTATTATTATTATTATTATTATTATTATTATTAGCATTATTATTGACATTATTTAAAAGAATACCAAAAGTAAAATATTGATATTTTTCAATAAACCAAGGATACAATAACTCATCAATATTGCACAGAGGATATCACTATTTGCCATATATCCAAATTAACTGCAGAACATTGAAATGTTAGGAATAGCTACTTCCTCTACTCTGTAGGAGAGACGGTTTTCCTAGGAGGCAAAGGCGAGTCACCATTGAGATCTTCATTGCTGACAGCATCAAACGACCCAACAGTTTCTGTAACCCCACTCTCATCTAGATTGTTGTCCTGGAAGTCTGGAGTAGCAATTATGTGATCGAAATTAATTCGTGGAATTTGTAGTTGTTCTGGATACAGCCAAGGTTTTAAATCTGGATTGTGCTTCTTTTTCCATGCGGGATATTTCATTGCTGCTTTCAGCAATCGAGTAACAACCTTTGGGGCAACATATTGTGTTGCTTTATTTACATGCCCATGCGGGTAGTTTGCCTAGGAAATGTTTGTCAATGAAAATCTAATCCAAGTCAAACATATTTTAAACAATTCCTAAATCTGGGCTAGACCCACGCAGCAATGTAATCTTCATTAACAATCATTGGAAAAGTTTTATAAGTCTATCAATTCATATCAAATTCGAGATTATTTTTTTTGAATTTATTTAAAGAAGACAAATTTAATGAAATTTTTATTTAAATGACAATGAAAAACTTCGTCAAACTAAATGCCACCAAATTAGCAGGGATAAAAATATCTGGTTTGTCACCACTTGAAATCGAACTTTCAACTGATATAGAAACCCGCTTATAAAGATTAATAATATCACTAAAACTCGTATGATAATCACGCATGGTAATTAATATGGAAATTGTTAAAGTGCAAATTAATTATATTATAATCGCTTCATGTGAGCACTTCAATACGAAATAACAAATTTGTCATTCGGTCATTACCAATGATGGGTGGATATGGTTTAATAAATTCGAAAATGGTTTTGACTGGTTTATCAGATATATATATATATGATCAATGTTCAAGTCTAATGGATTGGTTTCTAATTCCTCATGTATTTATATGAGCGATAAAAGTGTGAAATTTAATGCGGTATTGATAAAGTTGTTAAGAATAAAATAACCCCGAAACTTGTCATTTGCTAGAAATTCCATAGAATGTCACAACACACTTTATTGGTAATTTCATTTTTTCCCGACTATAAATCTGTATTTTATATTTAAGGAGAATTTTTGGAAGAGGCTTTTCCTCCGGTGTTTGAAAATTAGTGTAATTAGAATAAAACACTGATGTATAGACAGTAAAATGAAGACAGAAAAAATTGTAAATAAAAACAGATCAAAGATGAATACGATAGATTTTACTATTTCATTTGTTTTCATTTACGATTTCGTTTATCTTCATTTCTTTTAGATTATAGATAAATGCAGATGTAAACTTGGCGAAAATAAATATAATGATAAATATTTATAATAATCAATACAGTTGCAATAAATATTTTAATAATTAATATTGTAATAATCAATATAGATATATAAATATTTAGTAAAATATATGATAAACCGTAGCTGCAGGTTTAAAGTTTATTAAAAATATTAATAACTTTAGATTATGAAATAGTCATTTTCAATCTACTTAAAAAACTGTTTGGATGTGAATTTGAAGATTTTGATCTTTTAAACTAAATTATCTGCCGTTTAATTAGACCTTGATTTAATTTCAAAATTACCCTTTTTCGACATGTTTTTTATTTCATAGTGGAAAATTCTCATTTTTGTTTACAATAAACTTTAAACCTGAGGCAGAGGCTTATCATATATTTTAAAAATTATTTTATTGTAAATTGACGCTGGGACCAGGAAACCATTGTTTTATATTAGTGATGAATATTGATAATAAATGTGATATTGGTAATAAATATTGAAATAATCAATAAAATTATAAATATTGGGATAATCAATACTGTGATAATAAATATAATATTAATAAATATTATGATAATCAATGTTGCAATAAATTGATGATAAATATCGTAATAATCTTTATTAAAACAATAAATATTGTAATAATCAATAAAATTATAAATATTGGAATAATAAAAACTGTGATAATAAATATAATATTAATAAATATTATGATAATCAATAATGTGCAATAAATGGATGATAAATATCGTAATAATCAAATATTGTGATAATCAATACTAAGACAATAAATAACATTATAATAATTTACATTGTAATAAACGTTATATTATCATTAGAACGTGCTATAACACATTTTGGAACAACAGAGTAAGAAAATGTGGACTTCTTTTATGACTTTTTATGACGATATTTATGGGGTCAAGATTACATAAATCTCACAAGGCGTTTGAAACTAAATGGTCGATGAGTTCCTAGATATTTGAAAAAAGAGTTGAGAATATAGTTGCAGTGTTACAGTAATAATGGTTTTTATTGTTGTTGTGTATTTGGATTGGATTTAATATTCAGTTGTAAACATCTTTCATTAAGGAAGAATCACCCTATCTCTCATTCAAATGGCCGCTCTTGCAGGAAGTAAATATTCAAGTAAATCACCCTCGCGTAGAGAGTTGCATTCAACAGAAAATAAATGCGCAATAACTAATATATCCTTTCGAAAAGTAATAGTTTATTCTAGGTATATATATATATATATATATATATATATATATATATATATATATATATATATATATATATATATATATATATATATATATATATATATATATATATTTCAAATTTCACCACTGATTTCTTTTCAATTGACATTGTATTTATTAAAAAGCTTTACTATGAATCTGTAAATATATCAAACATCGATATATTTACTGATTCATGGTATAACTTTTTAATAAATACTATATATATTACTTGGGAAATCTTTGCTGGAAAATGGAATGTGAAAACTCATAAAATAATTAATACCTCGTGGATCACATTGAGCAACATACGTCAACACACAGCCATTATCTGGCATTGGTTTGATCAAGTAACCGGTCAAGTGAGAAATGGCACGAATAAAACTTTTCTGTGGAGGCATTTCCTATGGAGGAAAAAATCAATCAAAGAAATCAAAGAAAATGCGGTAAAATAAAATATCAGTTAAAAAAGTGATTAATTAATAAATCCGGTTCCAAGTGAAAAATCAATAACACTGCTGGCGTATTATTTCATCACACAATCGTTTGAATTGAAAAAAAACGATAATCCATTAACACAATTGACCTGCATGCCACTATTACAGACAAACAAACTGCATAAATATTTATCGAATTCAAAACCAAATTTATAAATAATTGATGAAATCATCTATTCTTATCCGTTGCCATGAATATATCAAAAAATTTATCAATTCCAGTTTTCCGCTGCATTCGCCTGCTATTCGTCAAACATTGCAAAGGGCGGTATGAGGGTAAATACTAACAGATGTGTTAGCTGATATAATTATATTTCGGTTTTATAATCGCTATTTCGTGCTCGACAAATTGTCTCTATGCCGCACGGAAATTGTCCTAGATCTATATGATCCACAACAGAAAAACAATATCAAACGTTGGATTATATCAATCCAAGTCAATGGCCAATGGTGTCAATTTCAATTAGGCAATATCTGTCAAATGGGGTCGTGTGGGGCCATTTGAACCGAAGCATTGCAAAGATCAATGGACAGTATAATAACGAAAATTTAATAGACACGAATGAATAGTGAACATTAAGAATGATGTTGTTCATTTTAATCTCATTTTTATGTCTACATTTTAGAACATCTCAAGGATGGCGATGACATAGAGATTAAGTGGGCAAATTCACCGTAATTAAATCGTTCGTTCCATTTCATGAATTTGAAATTTAATCAATCAGACTGATCAAAACTGATTTCTGTCTTTTTTCTTACTTTTTTTTTGAAAATTTGACAGTAATATCTATAGTAATCTCATCAACGATACTTGAGGTGGAATGAAAAGTAAATAGGAGAAGCCTGAAATCGTATAGAAGCATCAAACTTTAATTTATTAGTGTAGAATCAGCCACTACTTAAAATGGAAAATGAAATCCATGAAGCTATCGAGATGTAATTAAGCGCTTCTATTACAAAAAGGAAATAATAAAGTAAATTTGGAGAAATTAATCCAATTCGTGGCATAACTTTGTAAATATTTGGTTTACTTCTATAAGTTTGTCAGATTTGTGAGAGGTTTCGCTATATAATATCAATTGTGAATGTTATCCCAGAGCGTGTGGTAACAAATTTGGCATTCAAAATTGAATAAGAGAAACTGTTAGTTCTATTTACGGACAACTTTTAGAATAAACGGGTATTTTGATGTTAAGTTCCTTGAATTTGGACATTCCAATAAAGTGTGAACCTATAAGTAATATTCCTGACAAAAATCGCCAGTTTCAAAAACATTATCCAAACATGTCATCATTAATCTAATCTGTTATACATTCTACCGATATTTCGGTTCTTAAAAACTTAAAATAACAACTGAACTCCGAAAATAATGAATAATTCATTAAATTTATTCTTGATTGAAAACAATATGTCCTTATTTAAATTTAGGTTTCTGTACAGAAACTTCATTTTACCAATAATATATAATTGAAATAATATACTTCAATATATAATCTAACTGTGAAATTGCTAATAATATTGATTTCCGAATTTGTTAATATTGTGAAAACGCTTTCTTCGTAGCCATATTTATTACAGTAAATGTGAAAATAACGGAGCGCATAGTATCAGCATGAAATTGAGTTTAGTTATAGATGTTATCAATTGTAAGGGTTTGCTTAGTTATTTACTACTTGTTATTGTGATATAGAAAAAATACGCTATTCCAATAACCAAGGAATCTCCGTCACTAATTCAAAACCATTTGACTAATTAAAGTGAAAACTAATTTCTTTGGTTAATTTCGTAAAAGGGAATATTCAATTGTCCTTCAAGTTAATGACAAAAGTTGAAACACGTCACAAATATGTTGATTAAATTTAATTTAGAACAACAAAATATTGATTTTCTAATTTATATAATCCAGTGAGTGAAGTTAATTAGATTTGCAAATATTCCACAGGCCTAACTGAAAGGGAAAAACTATTTGGGCAATATTGGATCATCAACGAAATCGATCGAAATTTGTGTAAGAATGAAAATATTGATTCTTGCAGTAGATTGTGTATGAAATGTTCGGTTTGACAAAACAAATCATTGACGTCATTTCTATGAATCATGGCACTTAATATTCAGCACTTGAATCAATACATGCAGACAACTCCATAATTGCCAATTCAATCGCTGCCATACACGCGTGCACGCACTGAGACACACGCGAGCGGAAATGGTTCCAAATTAACAATACATAAATAGATTGTGAGAATACAATAAGGAATACAATCATTAAATCATCAACTTGTTTTGGACTAAATTTCGTTTAGAGAATTAAATTTTTTTTAACCAATTATAGAAGGGATGATGATAAAAACAAAATAATTCAATAATTTATAGAGTTGCGAAAGATTCATTCATTGTATTGAATATGTCTTCTTTCGATTGGGGAAATTGGGCAACTGTTTTATTACTATTAACATCTTTACACGGTTTCTTATCTAAGAGATCTTGAAAAGACAGAAACAAAGAATAATCTGAAGGAGAAAGATCAAAAAAGTAAAGTAGAATGACTTTTTAATAACTTTTTAATATTTGACAAGCAATAATTAACACGGTATAAAGTTTTACGTTGTTATGATAAAATATGACACTCTTCTTGTTAGTTTAGGCAGGTGTTAATTAGAAAATTGCGGTTTTCTAAATTTTTGAATTGGATACAGTACTTTTTATTATATCCCATTTACATATCTCTCTATAAATAGATTTCTTTATATCCCACAAAATTTAGTGAATCGAATTTTTTGGTTACAATAGAGATTCTGCGATATTGAATGAATATTATTTGACTTTGCAATATGCATTTTAAATAGAATTATAATTTAACATTCATTGCTCATCACTTGTCACTAATGTATCTATGAAAGGTTTATAACGATGAGAAAAGACAAAAAACACTTAGAAATTCGACTACGTAAATTTTTTCTGGCTCAATTTGTGTGGCACACATCTACTGTATTTCATATAAATCCAAATTAATGTATTTGTTATAACACGCCTGATGGCAGTAACTCTGCAATTAAAAGTCCCATTAAAAATGAATTTCCTTCAAGTATCCTTCGTAAAATATCATTACCAAGTTTTAAACTCTTCCAGAACGGGATATGCCTTTAATATTCATATCATTGTTTCTGAATTTTGAGAACAATCTTTGGCACGTACAAACATTTATAACAATCGATCCAAAGGCACTACATAAGTTTGGGCAGGTTATATTCGCATTTTTAATTATTTTATTCAAATGATGTATATTTAGTAAATTTTGCACCACTTTTTACTCTCATGTTTCTACCAATTAGTTCATATTTGGTTATTTTAAAAAGAATTTACACTTAAAAATCAATGATTGCACTTTTAAATCAATAAATATAAAATAAATTAAAAATCAATAATCGCGACTTGGCCTTGAATGGAGAGGAGTCCTATGCTGCTAACTAATGTGCGATAACTAATGATAGCGCTGGGGGCTCACATCTACCTAATTAGAAAAGCGGTGCAAGTCTCTTTTAATTTCCATTTAAGTTAAACTTTGCAAATTGCCTCATGCAAATATACGTAGATTCAGCCCAAGTAATACTAAATATTTTACCTGGAAATAAAAGAATCATTTCTTGTTTTTTATTCTCAAAATTTCGGAGTACTTTATGACATCGATTTCATATTTAGGTAAATTTTCACTAAATAGTTCAATTCTCACATAAAAGAAGAAGAGTTTGAGAAAATTTCTGGTGATGAATGAAATAAGATATGTGGAATTTTATATATTTCAAATTGTGACATTTAATTGATTAAAAAATGGTTGAATAAAGCAAACATTTCTATAGGCTATTACAGTGATTGATGTTATTTGATAATAGGCTTTATATACAGGTGTGAATTATATTCCGAATTTAATGGATATTAGAAAAAAGAAAATTACCAATTCCAGCAAAATAATTAGAAATCTGTGTAGAGGAGGAGAGAGGAAAAGAGGAAGTCTATTTTGTTGGAGTTGGAATCGAGTTATTCCAGGCAAGAACCCGAACGGATTTGGGTGAATTTTCCTTTTCTTGTGTAGGAAATATTAAGAATATATAACAATAAATTGATGTAAACCGAGAGAAAAGAGAAAATCTAAAGAAAATCAGGTCAAATTATTTGTTCGATTAAGCCATTGGAAGAAAGAAACTTATCAAATCTAGCAAAATGACTAGAAATGTTTGAAGAAGAAATGTCATTATTATATTGAAGGTTCAGAAATATTAAGTTATCCTAAAGTGGTTCCAGGCATCAATGCTTATCCATTTGGATAATAGAACTATATCTGATGAAGTTTCATTTGCTTGGATAGCAAATCATATTGAAAGTTTTATGAAGGAATTACACTAGCATAAATCGGGAGAAGAATGAAATTTTAAGAAATTGTATTTGGAAACGGATTGATTTTAATTCAAAATGAATTCCACTCGTCTCCTTCGTCTACTTCTTTATGTCCTCATTCCTGATAATCAACTAATTAACGTTTTCTCATAATCCAAGAAAAGTAGTAAATTAACAACATTTCTTCACATTTCCTAATAATCCAGGAAAATGGACAACTTCCGTTGAGATATCCATTCCAAATCGTGAGGACCCTTTCTACTTCTTTACATTTATATTATCTACACTATTGTAATAATCTCGGTGTTAATTCTTTCTTTTTCCCGTGGAATTTTGCCACTTCCATAAAATCAACTTTTCAGTTTTCTCATAATAGCAGATAATCCATTAGAAACACTCATTTTATCGATATCACATAATACTGGTTCCTCATTTCTAAATGCGTATCAATAGCAACGGGGCTAAATTGTACTCATATGGTTACTGCGAACCTTGATTGTGGATGAGAACGAATTATCCATATTATCTTGTAATCTTCCCTCTCCTGATTATTATCGACCATCACAATATGCAGTCGGACAAAATTCTGGTCCTAACTATCCAATCAGAATGATCAATCTTAGGCCTGATTTAATAATTTGCAATTCACTGGATCACATGACAAATTCAGTTAGTTATGGATCAAATTTCAACCATTTCATATCGATTAAAACTAGAGCCGCCATTCCATTGAATTAATTATTATTAGTTAATTAAGTTAATAAATTCATTACATTTTTCAGTTCATTATTCAAATATTGACGTAATCATGGTTAAATAGAGTTTTATAAATAACAATTAGGTAATCAAATATTAAATATTTACAGAATTTCTATCAAATGTAGATAATATTATAATAATTTTAATTTAAGTAATGAAGTTAAAATTACCTTGTGAAAAACGGAATGGTTGAAAATAACATATTCAGTTGATGTTTGCAGCCAAGACCTTTGAGTAACAAAATCGCGATTTTTAAAAGGAGGGGGTGATTTTACTATATTACAGAGAATTAATAAAAATTCTGATTCATAAAACCTACAAGCATAATATCCAATATCGTTATTTGGATTTATCATGCAAATGTCTTTGCTTTTAATCATTCCTCTGTCCCATACTCTTCTATAATCTGGATCATGTAGAACATCATACATTACATTAGCAGCAACATCTTTTAAATTAGCTTTTAACTATTAACAAGTATATTATAATTTTAAAAACATGGATTTACTTTAACAATTTTAAAATCTGATTCTGGTGCTGGTTTACACCATATTTGAAGATCAGGTTTATTGACTTCTAAAGTCCATCCTTCATGATTATCACAAATTGACAAAAAATATTTCATGTCTGAGTCATCAGCTACTCTAACATCTCCAACACCAAAAAAGGGCATTACTAGGTCTGGTAATTAATTTATCAAATAAAATATAGGCTAAAAATTATTTTGATTAAAATAAGTGATTTGACAAATAACTACTAAAAAGGAATTTAAAAAAGTGATTAAAACTTTAATTTATTTAGCAAATTAAAACAATGTATATTTTAGTTTGTGACCTCGCATCATAATAACTCAACATAAGATATATATTTAATGTAAATTAAATTCTAATAAAAACTGTTTTTTAAATTGTAAAATAATAATTTATATTTATAATCTGATTTATTTAACAAAAATTAAAAACAAAGCTTTGATTAAAAATATATCTAAAACTGAAATGAATATTAATTTATCTTCAAATTTAATCAAAATGAGTTACATGAAAAAATATAAATAAATCTATTTATTAGACATTAATTTATTGGCAACCTGCAGAATAACACAAGCCTATGAAATGCATAAAGTATAGATTTTCTCATTCAACAGTTTCCTTTATGATGGAAAACTTAATTCAACAAAACAATAGGAAAATAGAAGTTCATAGTTAGAAAAAAATTACAAAATTTAGGAAGACTAAATTTTAAGTTATGTGAATTCATTAAACACTTGAAAGCATGCAACTCAAATTTTTATCATAAATTCTGCAAGTGCCTCATTCACAAAAAGCAAAAATGGAAAATTCTGTAAATCAGTATAGTTAAATATTATTATCAAAATAACCCAAAATAACAAAAAAACACAAATATGAAGAATTTGAAGTACACAATTATTAAAAATTACACGAATACTGGTAAAATGCCAAATTCTTCACGTTTCACAAGGTGACAAACTTTTACAACTAAAAGTTGAACTCTTGTACAAAACATTCACACGTTCCAATAAAAGAAAGATACAATAAAATAATAATTTATAATAATACTTGAAATCTGGAAGAAATTAAATTCACTTCAATGCTAACAAATGACATAAATACGAAGTAGTATTGAGATTAATAATAATAATAATAATAATAATAATAATAATAATAATAATAATAATAATAATAATAATAATAATAATAATAATAATAATAATATTTATTCACTTAGTTAGAACAGTTTGATTATTGAAATGATGTATGTATATAATAATATGTGCATAACAAAAACACCAAATGCAGCCTCAATATAAATTGGGGAATTAAGAATAATATTAATAATTTACAAAAATAAGTCAAATTTAAATTAATTGCACACAATAATATTTGCACATCAGGTAGAGATTCATGTACACAGATTGCAGGCAAATAATTGTAAGGACTAAATGTTAAAAACAAAAAAAAATATTAATAATAATAATAATAATAATAATAATAATAATAATAATAATAATAATAATAATAATAATAATAATAATAATAATAATAATAATAATAATAATAATAATAATAATAATGCAAATAACATCAATAGACACAGAGACGTAGCGATTTATACAGAGATAAAGAGATGATAAATAAACGCATTGACTGAAGGAGCACCATTATTATTAGCGACTAGTAAAATCAGATATGAATTTATCAAAAACGATTGTAGAATTTCTGGTAAAAAAATAATTCGTAATTTTGCAGTTTTCCAATTTCAATTATGGTGATGGAAGAGAACCTGGTTTCATAGGAAAATATTGCTAACTCATATTTGAATCTGAACTGCTTCTTTCGATATAATTCGATAAATTATACATATTTTTGATCCGTTCTTGTTGGTTTTTCTTCTGTAAGTTTGCTAGAATGCTAATTGCCACTTGCTCATCCTTACTAAAAACAGATTAAAAGTAATTATCATGAAAAAAATTTGATAGTTAGAATTTTTAAATTAATAATGATTCCTTCAAAAAAACGCTCACAAAAAGGTGAATGTGAAACGTAAATAGCATATATGACAGACATCATTATAATCCTTTAATATATAATCCTTTAATAAAATTTAATATTCTTGACAATTATATGGTCTCTATATTGAAATAATGATAAATATGTGATGCAATACAATTTCACTTATATCTAGTGTATAAAATAAGAAGTGATGAAGCAAAAAGATATATATAATATTACTGCCAAATTATAGGTAAAATATTAAGGTTAAATTTTTCATTATAAAGGTATTTTCTTGGATTTATTTAAAATATTCAACATTTTTAATTATTAATTTAACCCGTATTACGTATGAGCTTGTCTGTGATGAAGTAAAAAAAATCTGATCAGCGATTGAGAGTAAATAACACATTATCCATATTACACGTGGAAAATGTATCAGCTGTTGATTAATTCGTAATATAGTGTGAAAAGGTGTAATATTCGACAGTAATCGACAAAATTAGAGATGAAGATTTAACGGTCAAGGAGTACTGCGATTCATTTTAAACATGCACAATTGCAAGCTGTCGATTCGTCTTTAAGGATATATTATCCTGTAACTACTATTTACTTATAAGTAGAAAAATGGTGTTGATAGACGAATACATTTTATCAAGATTTATAAATTAATAAATAGTTATAAGTTTTTAACCCTTTCAACCCTTGAATTTTTTTATACGACAATACCTGTATAACTCCAGCATACATTTTTGCAATTTCAAGCAAAAATAGTAGACTTAACACATAATTAATTAAAAAATAAAATCATGCAAATGTGCATTCAAAACGCTAAATCTATTAATAAATTAATTTATTTAAACAAAAATAACAACAATCGATGACTATTTATAAGTTTTATAGTTTATAAATAGTGGTGATATATAGTCGCGAACGGAGTGCGAAAGGTTAAGAGTGGGCGCAAAGCTTAGGGTCGCTTTTGTCGCACTCAAGTAGCTCCAAACTAATAAACTTACTTATCTATCTTATCTTTTATTGTAGATTGTTGTGCTACACATGAGCCATCTTTAATAGGGATCCATTTGATCCAGATCTTTCAATATTTGTAAATTATTAACAGAACATATTTTGTAAATTTATTTCATAAATAGAGTTTAAGAAATTAATTGCTTTGTCTTCATTTTTTTAGGAAAACTAACAACAAACTTGTATTTTTATATTTACAATGTTTTTCAAAAACAAAAATATTTTTTAATTTATTTTAAAAATTACATTTAGAATCAGATTCAACGTTAAAATCGTCTTCATCTTTCCATATTTTATTTTTATAATTATTATTATTATTATTATAAAATAGATAATTTTGCATAGGTAATATGAAATATAAATATAATAGCGCCAAAACATTTTACCTTAGAAAATAGTATTAGAAAAGTGGTATGCGTTTTGATCCTAGGTAGTATGTTCATAGATGACTTGTTCACAGCGGGGGTTTGTCCATAGATGGTGTGAACAAAGTGATATAAGTAGATTTGGGGATTAAAGTGAGAATAAAGTTGCATAAAGCATATAATTAGTGCTGTGGACAAACTACTTATGGTTAAAGCATATGTGGTTAAACTACCTAGAACCAGAAAGGCGGTGTGTATAAGAAGTTCAAATCTAGAGAAATTATTAAAAATTATTTGCTTAGTCAATGAAAAAAAAATATGAATAAAAATATATAATTTTACTTGCTGATTTCTGTGGCAACTTTTTTGTTCGAATTGCATTCTTTGAGGTATTTTAAATCTCGTTTCGGAGTTTTATTTTTCTTTTTTGATTTAATATTTGACTGTTTTTCTTTATTGTTTCGATGATCATTTGAACATCGATATGTCACTGAATTGCACTTCAGATTTCTTTGGTCTGCCAACTCTCCGTTTCACGTGTTGATCTTTGTTAAGCCGTATTTTTTTGAAAGGAATAAACTGAGAATCGAAGCTATTAGATTTATTATCACTCTGATTTTCAAGAGTTCCGTGAAATGCATCGAAATCCTCGAATTTCAAGGATTTATAAATGGGACTGCCAAAAGTGTTATCTGTAATTTCGCTTTTAACGTAACACCGATTTTCGCGTTCTTCATCGTCTTCGTAGTTATATTTTCGGTAAGGTTTCTTGTTTATGTATTCTGAATTTTCCTTTAACAGTCGAGAATTATATTTTATAATTTTCGATGAGTTTATGTTTTTGATTAATTTCCGTTTTCCTGTGATGAATGAAAAAGAATTTCGTATGAGTTTTTTAGAAATATTCTCATAATTGGTGGTATTAAAAATTTCTTCGTCTGAATCTGAAAATTGCAATTTTTTCATTGATTTTTTAAGACTCTGCAATTTGTGCATGGATCTTTTTGATAAGGATGTTTGTGACAAATCAAGGGATAGAGATTTATCATCGGCCATTGTGGAAGAAATGGATTCTTTGTCATCAATTATTTGATTAATCGGAGATTGATCTTCCGATTTATTGGCTGGTGGGAGAAATTCTTGCAGAATTGCGTAAATATGATCTGAATGAGGAGCTCTGACTATGTTATTAATACGATTTCGATTATAAGATGATTTTCTAATGTTTGTTAATGACTTTAATTTACTGAAATATAGTCTTTTTTTTTCTTTTTTTTGATTTCGTAAACCCATGCTTATACGGGAATTGAAATCCGTATCAGACAATTCGGAGAATTCTAAATAGAATTTAAAAATTATAATAAAATTAAAGGAAATTGTTTTTTGTTCAGGTTATTAATGTTACACAAATTGTTAGATTTTTCAAAGATTTTCCATAATTTTAACATCATTAAACTCGAATCTATTGAATGAATATAAGATAGATTGTGTCGGGGGAAACTCAAATACGGAATTGTGTTGAAAATCTCGAACATTATTATAAATTATGTCTTGTGGGGATATCAATTTGAACGTTTATAAAATGAATAATTGAATACTGTGAAAATGTTTCAGATGAGCCAATTCACTTAAATAAATAATATTAATAGTTTCATACCTAATTTTAAATATTTAACCCCAATACAGTTAATACATGCATCCACTAATTATATAGAAACAAGTATTATACATGCACCTTTTATAAAAATCATGTAGGTCTCACGTTTAGTTCAGACAACGATTTACACTTTCAAATGATTGCCGAACACCTGGCAATAACAATTACCTTAATTTAAATAGGACACAGGCGTGATTGAGTCCCGTATATAAATTAGGAAGTCCATCCAGTAAGGAAATATGATTTTCAAATGATGGAAGTTCTTTCCTAAAGGAAAATATTTTATTTTAAGAATTCACCGAACTGAAATGCTCTCCAAAAGACTATTTGGTATAGTATAAATTCTTCATTATTGTTTTCGCTTTTGATCAGTTATTTTTTTGTATTTCATTAATTATTATTATAAACATAGATGAAAAATTAATTTTCTATGCAACACGAATAGGGAAAATCAAATTTTCTTTCAAACTTTCTATTTTTTGAACGTTAGACAAATTATGATTGTTTTACTTAAATTTAATGATTCTATTATAATATGTTTACTTAGTACTTCAAATTACAAAAAATTTAATAATTCGTGCTGTTTGTTTGAGCGGTTAATGTTTGTGATAAATAATTAATAAATCGAGAGTAAAACAATTTCTTCGAGACACCGATGAATATTTAATAATGATGGAAAGCATAAAACATTGTTAAAAATTTAGAACAGTGGATAAAATTCAAATAAAAAAATAATATAATAAAAATTTCTCTGATTAACCAGAATAATGGTAATATTAGAGAACGTATTTGGCGCCAATGAGAATCTCAATTAAAAAATCGTCTCCTTCAATCTATATTTTTTTAAAGTCAGTGTCATTGGTTATATTCTTGACCAATCCTTATCAACCCCAAATAATTAGATAGAGGAAGTTAATGAAATCACTGATTTAATTTTCAACTGATACTAGTAAAACGAAATGTTTTATCAGAACAGCGGAGTATAAAAATTTAAAACAGAGTCTGGAGATTATTCATCCTATTTTGGAGAGAAATGTTTTTACGAATCTTTGAAAATTTAAAAAGTAATTTTTATTTGAGAATTTTTTAGAGTTTGCAGGGGCTTTGCAAATTTTAATGAAATAATTGATTTTGGAATGTGGTTCTGTGTTTTGAAATTTTATAAAATTTAATAATCTGTTTTACAGAGATTGCAAAAATATTTTAAATTTTTTATAAATATAAATATCATAAAAAACTTTAATTTATAAATTAAATCGATTTTTTATTTTTAATAAACTTGAAACTTGTAGGAAAGGTTTATCATATCTTTTACTAATTATATTTTGATTTTTATATACAAAATTAATGCAAATGAACAATTTTTAAAGTTAAAGGAAATTTGTTGGCAAGAAAAATTGTACTTAAAATTTTATTAAGCCCAAACATAATTTTAAAATTAAATTAATAGGGAATGGGTAATGATAAAAAATATATCATTTTAGCGAGGAAAGGATTGAAATTTTTAAATGACAAATGTTAAACGATAAATACATGTAAAAAATTGAAAAGACGTAAAATCAAGTAAAATGAAAAGTTTAATAAAAACTTTTTTAATAAAATAAATTAACGCATTTATAACAAAAATAAATAAAAATAAGTCAAATAAAAAATAAATAGAATCCATTTTAATTCGAATTCCTAAATAATTATGTTATAATTCTCAAAACCTTTATAATATCTCCTTATTGTATAATCACTCACTTTATTTCTTGCGAACAAACTTCCACATAATTTTTATAGTGAAGCAATTAACTAATTAACAGCTGTTTAAACTAAGTGATCAGTTTGCAGATTTCATTTTTATTTAATTATTTTAATTATAAATTATTGAAATGTGAAGTTAATTCAGGAATAATAAGAAGAAAATTAAATTAAATTAAATGGTTTAAATTAAAATATGTTGCTTTTTAGGGAAATTAACAGATTTGTGATGTTTTAATTTGTAAATGGAGTTAAATTAAATTTTAAATGAAGTTACAATTTGTGTTTGTTGGATTTTAATTAGAGAAGATTAATCCCATGATAGCGTGAAACTCGTATACTATCGGACTTAACATGAAATTCTATTTAACCTGTTAGCCAGTGAAATATTATTTTTGAATGTTAGAAAATGTACATGTGCACAAGGCATTCTATTATATAGAATAGAGAGTTATTTGTATCATTCTTAGCAAACATGCAATGGCAAAATATTTCCTCATTCCCGGTTAACACGTTAATAACTTTAATATTTTTAATTTTAGCCTTAATGGCACCCAATTACCACGGAAAGTGATAAATTATTTTTTGTAAATAATTAATTTATCAATAATTGTCTGACTTAGTCAATAAAAAATGTGTTAAAGATTTAGTAAAAAATACCTTTATTTGATGTTGATGAATCAGAACCACCAGAATCAGAAACGGCTAAAAGGAAAGAAATAATAATGTGGTAACAAAGTCAATAAAATAAAAATTCATTTAGTATTTCAGGCCGTTTCACAATCATTTAAACGCTGTTCATTATTATTAGTATAAAAACGGTAAAATAGAAAAATACAAACGAAAAGTAATAAAGTAACCGATAAAGTAAATTACTACATTTTACACATTTGCATTTTCTTTTTTGTTTTAGGAAGCAATGTTTCTTGATTATTTTTCTAGGTAATGGAGCGAAATCTGAATCAGGATGACAGTTTATTAATGCATTTAACAGATTCAATAAAAATTATACAACAATTTCTATGTTCATAGATGTTTATGAAGAAGTTAAAGTGAAAGTTTCCTTTCAGGAATCGGAAAGACGAAAATATTTCAAAATATTGAGATTTTCTCAAATATCTCTCATAAACCATTTAAATCTAACACAATTGGTTTTTACTTCTAACACACAGTTACAAATGTTACAGTCCCTTAGTTATATCTGCGTATACCCAATGTGTTGAGAAGTTCTGATAAACAAAACCATTTTATCAATTCTGAGAATTATGTATATTTTCTTGAACAATTAAATTTTGACATGTTTGTATTACAAATGATTTGTGTTAAATCGAACTCAAATGATGAAGACGTCAAGTATATTAAAACAATCGCTCAAGCACTGGAGTTTCTAGGTTAAATATCAAATGAAGAAAAATGACAATTTTTCAAATCAAAAGTTCAGTTTTTATGTCATGAAATTACTGAGTGGTACCAAACCATTACAAACAAAAGTTGAAACTTAAAAAATTCGAAAAACCAACAAATATAAGATAAGATAAAAATAGTTCATCTATTATACCACTGTTGTATAATGTCATTAAATGAAAAGGAGCTAATAAACCGTGGTAAAATCTAAGAAAGACGCATCTGGTGATGATCAGTTTTAGAACAATATTTTAGATAAATAGTTTTCACCAAGTTTCTTTCCAGAAACAGAAAAAATACAGAATTTTAAATAGAAAATTGCTAGCAATCTTCGTAAATTTCTAGAATTATTTAAAACGTGCGAGTCCGAACCCTTGATTTCCATGGGCCAATTTTTGGCCTCGAATAAAAAATACATAAATTAAATTAGTAATAAAATTTTATTTTTTATTTAGAATTCAATTTAATTTTAAAAGGAAAGTTTTAATAAATCAAAAGCTAATTGCGAATAAAAAATGCTAATATAAAATATTTATAATTTAAATCAGTGATGTCTGGCCCGCCGCTTGTGCTTTTGTGGTCCGCGACAAAAAATTAAACTTTTTTGTATCTTCGGTTAATTCATTTTCCAAAAAATAATAATTTTAAAATGTAACACCACATAGTTTTGTTACTTTTAATAATAAATAAATATTGATTTCTAAAATAATCAGTTATTCGCAAGATGTCGTCAATTATTAAAGTTACACATGTATATATTTTTTGACAAGTTTATGTTTTTATGAGAAAATACAATTTTTAATTCTAACTGTGATTATCTAACTGTACAGATAGGAATTAGTGGAGTGTAGTAGTAAGTAATCAATTTTAAAAAATTTATTCTCACTAGTCTAGAATATAAAATAATTTTGATCTTTGACCCGCGAAATTTTTGGAAAATTTTGATTTGGTCCACAACATCAAAAGGTCTGATACCACTGATTTAAATTATTAATGAGTGGTACGTGAAAAGTTTTTGGTGACACTTTGAAAATGAGGATTTATGAATATTAACTACTTTAACCTTCCCTTTACTGCGAATAAGTGAAAATATATATTTGGATGAAATTGAACGATAAAATTCACGCAAAACTGTCTTTTAGGTCATGTGAGTTCATGTTTTTATGTAGTGTGTATTTTATAGTCAAATAAAATTGTTCTCTAGTCTTATCTCAGTGGCACGCAGCACTGGACACTCCAATGCATATTGGCTACTGGTCGCTGATTTAGATAGCCAGCAGTAAGCAGCATTTTATTTTTATCAGAATTGTCAACGCATGAGGTCCTAGAGAGCCACATGGCTCATCGAAGAGCCGCACTTGCCCACCCCTGGTATATAGTGTAGTGAGACATGTATTATTTAAATATTGCTTATAAAAAGAATCAAACAAGGTAGAATGTAATAAGGAAATATTAAATTTTGATTCTAAATACCGCCATCGAATGACACTATAAATTTTAATTCTGTTTACACCTATTTTGTGACACAGGTAAAAATGAACTAACCATGAAAATACAATTGCAACAAAAAATTTTTTTTTAAAAATTCAGTTGAAAAAATTTCAAAATAAAAAAATCGAATTCAATTTTCAAATTCAATTATCAAAAATTCAATTATCAATGAGCCGCAGTTTACTCAACGAAGAGCCGCATGCGGCTCTAAGAGCCGCATTTGCCCACCGTTGTTATATATCGCAACATCCAAATATTTGTTCATTTTTTTCATAATTTGTTCATAATTTTTAATTATAAATTGTTTAAACACTAAATTGACAATGAGAACTAAATTTTTAGGTTTAAAACATAATATTAGCTTTCGGACATGGCCTCCGCTGATAGAAAAACTGCTTATTTATGATTCTGCATGTAATACGTATTAAACAATGTTTACATTTTAAGTTATAGCCGGTAAAATGTGTGATGCATATATGCATCACTGTGCAGTGTAAGGGTTAAAATAAATTTAAAATTTTTTGGAAGCCGAAAAATGTTCAACCCGCCCACAAAAAACGGCATTTATCACATAAATGTTACGAATTCATTCAAGGGTGAAAATACTTAAGGAAACAAAGAATTATGATTATTAAACGTAATGGTTGTTATAAATTTTGAATTGAATATGAATACATTATTAAAAATCAGTGCAGAAATTCTAATCCGCTTTTATTGTTTATCCAAGAAACCATAGAACGTACATGGAAAATGCAAAAATAATGCAATAAATATCGATGACATAAAAAATAACCGGGAAATAAATAGAAATTTCAAAATTTTCCTATAAATGCTAATAGCAATTCGTATATATCTTGCTTAAGAGTAAATTATAGCTTTTGAAAAGCTTAAAAATATGAACACTTACAAAAAACAAAATACCATATGAAAATTAAAATTTGAAATACCATAAATGTGAATTATTTAACGGTCCCATTAAAAATCGCATCTGAAATGGCAAAGTTTAGAAAAATAGTATAATGCTATTTCATTTTAGAAAAAAAATTACTTTAAGGTTTGATTAACATTGATTTAATGCTGAAAACTTTTTAGCTAAAAGACCAACAGAAATCAATAGAAACAAATGTATTTACTAAATTTGAAAAAGATCCTTTCATAATAAAAGATGAAAATGACTGAAAAAAAAATTAGACATCTTTTAAAACACAACTTGAAATTTCATTTATTTCGAATTATTTTTATATTAGATTATTAATATTTATTTTACACGAATTTTCGACAACCTTTTTAAGGTATTTTTCAACAATACTGTATTTAGAACATTGATATATAATGTGAAAAGAAATGAAGATAAATAAAATTGAAAATAAGTGAAATGAATAAAAGATTTTACTGATAACTTGTTGGTAAAATAAATAGCAATTAATCAAATTATTATACTGAGAATGAAAATTGTATGAATATGAAAATCGATAATAACAATGTGTAAATTAATAAATTATTTCTAATTTTTCATTTTCGAAATTCTTAATTAGTTAAGTATTTTATTGCAGTTAAATGAAACTATTATACCCCAATGTCATGTTTACAGGCCACTGTCAAAAAGACATTAAACTGTCAAAGTAAGTTCTCTATCACTCGTAAGTATCAATGTAGTAAAAAACAAAATGATATTTTAAATAATATCAGGGTACGGGACATGCTTTCACATTTTCTACCCGACAGTCGACGTTTCAAGGTCCAATTTCATTTTTGGAATTCAAATTAATTTTTTCTAATGCAATAAACTTTTTAATGTTTTTTTATTTTAGAGTTTTATTAAAAATTCGCTGGTTTTATTATTAAGTATATCCAATAAAAAGATTTTCAATCAAATCGAATCTGCTACTAGCACTAGGCTTGTTGAGTCAACCTCAGCGTTGAACTTTAAAGGGTTAAAATGAAGTTTTAGGTAAAACTGAATTTTTTAATTAAAATTTGATTTTTGTTGATAACCGCTTCATGAATAAATTATAAATCAAGACAACCTTTCATGTAGTATGAAATTACAACTGCAAAATTATAATTATAACGTGATATTGAGACATGAGTAATATCTCCCATCAAAAAGAAATTAATGGAAAAATATTTATGGCAAATCTAATTACAAAGTGTCTTTGGTGTAGGTATGCGTGAAGAAATTAAATCCATCAACAGCCGCAAGTCGTGCCACAATCTTTGCCATTGATTGCTTTCTAGTAAAGAATGATATTCTGTGAGGTTGGTTTTTAGATATTGTTGAAAGTTTTCCTACGTAGCTTGAACCAGCATCTTGATCGTCAACTGAATCTCATTTCAACAGATTAATTTTATGAACATGTTGCAAATGTCTTATTGGCTAGTTGAGGATCCTTTGCAACTTAACCATTTATTTGAACATTTCAAACATTTAGCTCTTTCGCCTCCTTTTTCTTTTGTAAAATATTTCCACACAGAATCCGCCATCGGGGATATTTTATATTTATTTTGATCCACAAATAAAATAACAGAAAAACTGTTATTTAAAGTTTTAAAGAAAATTTTTTACAAATTAAAATATTGAATAATATTAAATATATAAACAATTACAATACGTATTCGTTGCTTGTTAATTATGATTTTTTCGTAATGATGTTAACATATAATTAGTAGAATTTATTCTAAATTAGATTTTTTAATAAAATTTGTATATACATATATTTATAAATATTGTATTGAGATAAAAATACTAAAATCTTATATATAGCAGTTTTATGTGTTGATAATTTAAAAAAATTATTTCCCGGGAAACGGGAAATTAATTTTTTAAAAATTCCCGTGATTTCCCGGACGGGAATTCCCAGAAGACACCGTCTAACCGCCTCCCAGAGAAAAAAGAAAACATTTTTCTTAATTAAAATTTATTTGTTTATTTATGTAGTGAATTATCTTTGTTATTATTGACATTTTCCTATCCAAATACAAATCATAAGTTTTTGGCTTATATAACAAGTTGAAAATATATTAGTATGACTTTTTTCTCGGGAAAATACCACGCTGTAGGGAACCAGTTACTAATAGCTTACACAAAAATCAAATTTTCAAATTTCTTCTCCAGCTATTTTTGGATTCCTTCCATTTGTGCCAGTAAAAATAAGTTTTCCAACCCCATAACTAATAATTTAATAACACATTTAGGATGCTTTGATTTTAAAGCTTTGGTACCGTTCAATTCAGAATATTTTATCAGACATATCTCTAACATTTTAAATTAATAAAATAAAAAACCCACTGTCCTATTTCGAAAATTTTGAGTTTTAGTTCAATATTATTATTATAGTTATTATGATATAAAAACATAAAATATTTTTTTAATATTCAATGTGCATTTAATTATGTTTACAGTGCAAATATCGGAGTTTTTCATTCTATTGAATAGTTATCAATAAAACATTTAATCTCGTTCATCGTTGATATGTGTTTTCATTTTCCTTTATCTTCATTTCTTTTTAAATTATAAATCAATGTTTCCCTTTATAAAGGACGAGATATTGATTTATAGTTTAAAAAGGAATTAAGCTAAAGGAAGATGAATAAATAATTCCTCTTTATCAATGGAAAATATTTGGTTTATATGAACTAAATAATTATGTCACGATACATTTGGACGTACCCTATCGTCAATGCATAATCCTGACTGCACTCAATTAATAACATAGCAATCACAGAAAATCGTGATGAAATAACACGAAATATGCATCATACTGTCAGCAAATTGGTTTACACGACAATAATATGAGAATTTTACCACGAAAACTGTTGTAGAAATAACTGAGAAAATAAAATGAATTTTCCAATTTCGAACAATGTTGAATTGTCAGTGAGAGAATAAAACTGGAAACAAAGCTCAACTTAATAAGATTAGCCTGTAGGTCTTTGTTAAAATTAAATTCCTTTTTGAAAAGAAAAAAAACAGAAAAGAAATGTGTCACCAAATCCGATACACAACCATCTCACCTAAATCTACTGACGTGCATTCTCATAAATTGGCCGGTAGAAAATAAAATTAGCCAATCAGATTTAATCAATAGCAACCAAGCGATACAAGCCAGATTATGGTGAAAAATATACACATAAATTTATAATAATATATAATTGTTACCTTCTGATGGTAGAATATCATCAACTAGGTCGCTTGATTTACTGGAAATAATCCAAATTATTAACAAGTGATATAAATAATATATTAATAATAATGATTAATAATTATAAAAAATTAAGAATTATCAATAGTAATTAATAAAATAAATCAAAAATAAATAATAATTAATAATATTGATTAATTATTATAAATAAAATTAATAACATTTTTCTATAATAATAAATAATAATATTGATTAGTATATATGTCGTAGGCAAATGGTAATTTTAGGAAAATAACATTTGGCTAGGCAAATGCCATTTGCCTGGTCAAATAGCTTTAGCTATTATTTCATTTCTATTAGCTATTATTTCATTTATTTTCCTAAAATTACCATTTGCCTACGACATATATAAATAATAATGATAATAAAATTAAATAATAATTAATAATATTGATTAATAATAGGTAGATAATGGCTCCTTGCAGAACACCACGTTGAAATGAATAGTGGAATTTTAAGTAAAATAATTGAAATATTTCAAAATTACAACGAAAGACATAAAATTCAAATTAGAAAGCAGTAAATTCTAATTTTTATTCACAAAAGATCTGCTTAACTTCCTTCTTTAAATTGATTGCCAATGTAGTGTGTTACTGTTTTATTTTTATTATTTTCCACAAAATTGCAATTGCAATTTTTGGCATAGTAACATTTTCTTGTCTGAGATCCACCGGATAGAAATAATTAAACTATATAGTTAATTACTATAAATTATTACTAAATGAGAATTCAAAAATAAATAAATCAATTACAAATAATCATAAAATATATTTAACGGTGAAAGACAATTTTGGAACTTTAATAACTTAATTACTTTATCCATTTGTTGTTCTCGAATTTTATATTTTCCGAGTTCGAGATTATCCTTAACAAAGCATAAAGAAAACCTCAAAATCTTGCAGAAAATAAACAAGAATAAAGTGCGTATTTCCGTTATTTTATATTTCTTAATAAAAGTTGTATAATTTTTTATTGTTGTTAATTCATTAAATTTGTGTCACATATTACATACAAGCACCCCAGCTGTCCCGAGACAGTATTTTTTACAGGTGACTTGACTGGGCTCCACAAACTTCTTCAAAATATACAATATCTACAATATCTACATTTAATATCATTAAGCAACATAACAACCAACAACTAGCTAACACCTAATTAGCATAAAATTAATAACCAACCAACTAAATTATTGATAAAATGATGTTAATCAAGGACAAATTATTTTAATTATTATTCACAAAATTTTATTTCATAAAAATTTGCATGAAAAATTTCTCAGTGGCGTCGATTCTTAAAAAATTATCTTAGATTATTTTTAATTATTACTCTAATTTCTCATAAGACCTCGATTCTTCAAAATATGTTACCATAAATTTAAAATTTATTACTTATTTTTCAATTATTACCTTAATTTCTAATAAGATGCCGATTTTTCTAAATATCTTCACATAAATTCCTATACAAAATATCCTTGAGATCTAAAAAATACATAGGCCTTTTTAGCGAGAGAATAAATTTAGTATAAAAATCCTACAGAACTATAAAGTACTTAGGTTTTTTAACGAAAGCTGGATTCTGTGTATAAAAATCCCAGGGACCTAAAATACCCCTCTCACTATAGTGTGCAGCACAGGGTTGGGCATGGGTACACCAGATGGTTGTGATGCAGGGACCCATTATCTACCTACTAATAATTATAAATAAGATTAATAATTAAAAAAAATGATAAAATTTAATAATAATAATTAATATTTTTAATAATAATAATAATAATAATAATAATAATAATAATATAATAATAATATTAATAATAATAATATAATAATTAATAATAATAATAATAATAATAATAATAATAATAATATAATAATATTAATAATAATAATATTAATAATAATAATAATATTATAATAATAATAATAATAATAATAATAATAAAAATAATAAATATTAATAATATTAGTCACCAGTTATTTTTAGAAAAAAATTGTTTTCGATTTTTTGAGTGTTCTGTGTAATCTTTGGTGTTTTCTGATTTAATAGAATTCGATTTTTCAATGTCATTATAAATCAGACCTCGGAGAATGTCCAGATATGTCTGATAAAATTCTGGGTTCGACTCAGTCGAATCATCAATAACAAACACTTTTCCACGACATTCTTCTTCATCTTGTTGAGCGGAACAGAGATCATTAGAATCAATAGATTCATTGAATGTTGTGATATCAGATTCAAATTTGATTTGATCAAACTGAATCAAAGGAACCGTAGATAAAGTAATTGAATTAGATATGATTTGAGGAGTTTTTGATAATTCAATAATGTTGTTGGAATCGTTCAGCCTCTGAATTACTGGGGTTGATCGAATCAAATTAGACGCATCAGTGAGTTGCCCACCAATGCGCAATAAAGGCCCACGTGATGAGGATTGCAGATCAATAGAAGAATTGAGCTTATTGTTAACAACGGTACGTGTCGCCGTTAGCGAAGCTATGTTGTTATTGAGAGTATTTGCAGATTGAAAGATGTTGTTTGAGTAACAATTTCCAGCACCCCATGGATATGTATTGTTGAGAAATGGAAAACTACCAAGGCTACAGGGGCTGCGTCTGATTGCATCAATCAAATTATTCCGTTCCCGAGGCTCAACAACCCAATAAGCGCCTCGGCCAGGTCCGCCCTAATAATTAATGATGTTAAATAACTCTAATAAATCAAAGCTAATCAGTAAAGTTTAATAATAAGTCAAATAAAATATAATATGACAGGAGATAGAACGAATGAGGTTGATCAGTGGATCAGTTTGTATGGACATACATTTCCCGCCTGACCTTAGTTGAATGATAAGCCATTTACTTAAGTAGGAAAATAAAGATTCAACTAAAGAGGAAGAGAGAAGGAAAGATCAATTAAATTTTGTATTGGAGTGAATTGGACCTATTTTAGGCCCAAATATTTTCAATCAATTGATACTGTATAAATATCTTATTTAATTAATGTTACAATTACCAATAATAGGATAGCATAATTCAGTAGTAACCACGTGAAAATGCAGAATTTTGCATGTAGATAGTATTTGAAGAAAATTCAAAGACCAACCGAAATCATTGCAAATAAACATTTGAAAATCAAATAATTTGTTATAAAAAATATTTAATATTAACTAGCTTTGTCATTGTCATTCAAGAGTATTATTAAACAATTTATGGGAAATATTGTTTATTATTTTCCACAAATGAGAACAGAGTTTCAAATCAATCATTAACAATTGGAAACCATGTAAAACAACCCACCGAAAGCCCCTATCCGAATAAACCTAAAAGTATTTGTCGGATATAACAAGGTTAGAATAAAAAATGAAAGTAACTATTAGTAACAAACAAAAATTTATGACAAAAATGGGTAAATCCGTTATAATTATAACTGTTGAGCACACAAAATTCCATTGCTTTAGATTCCATCGACAAAATATTTTATGCTGATAGTAAAATCATTCATCTTTTGTTCACCTTTGATCATGTTTTGTCTTTTAAAATTTCATTTATCTTCATTTTGACTCTAAAGCAATGTTTATTATTTTTATATTTAACACAAATTTTTGGTACTGTTTTCTCTGACACTGTTTTCTAAGTGTCATTTTAGTGATAATCACATAAAGAATTCTATTAATTAACCCGAGTTTTTCTGTGAAATTTCAATCAGTGATAAAGTTACATAGAAAATCATCATTATGGAAGGTTCGACAAAAAGATTAAAGCTTTAGCAAGTCAGTTTAATTTTTGCTCATCTAGTCTATCTGAAAAGTAGATTGCTTGCTTGTGCGATGTGAGAGCATGTTTAGTTAATTAGCCAAAAATCATCATCCTATAATATTCCTCAGTGTCAACTTACTTAAATCTAATATATAAAGATGAAAGTTTGTTTGTTTGTTACTCATAGAATTCCCCACAGTTGGGCCTAGGGTCCTGAAATTTTGCATGTGACCCTCATTTGACTCAGGACAGGTCATAGGCTATGTTCCAACCCCAGGGTGACCCCTAAGGTACCCTAACCCTATATTTATTCCATTTTTATACATTTTCAATACAAAATTTTCTTTGTAATATAAAGTCATGCTAATATTGATTTTAAATAATTAATATTAATTTAACAATTTCCTCTTTAATTTTTTAAAATACTAAATTAATTTGTAAGTACCATTGTTTAAAGTAAATCAACAAATGAGCAATATTGAGAAATCATTACTGCAATCTAAAGATCCCTTGAGGTTTCATGGTTATCTATGTGGATTAATTCTCGCCAGTTTCATCATTAAAAGTCGATTTTGGTTAAGATCTTTGAATCTGTTTACTATTTTTTAAATCGTGCAACGCCGGGTATCCCAGCTAGTATATTATAAAGCTGTTATTCAGCCTCTTTTCTCATTTTTGATTAGGCATCCTCTAACTCATATGTGGTAGAGATTATGTATTTCAAATTAACAGCGTTATACTATAACCAGTGCCCGGTATTGAATTCATAAACTAAAACTAAAACGGTTACATTTAACCAAGCAAGTATTGGGATTATTTGGCATGTTGGCAACGTGATGTGATTTTTCAATTTTTTTAATTTGACGCCATGTGAAATTTTCTATATTCTAGTATGATGGAGATTTTGTTTAAAATGTATATAACTGAATAAACTAGCAAATTTAAAATTTCCACTTTAATCAAATGAAAACAGTTTCTCCAATGTATGTTAATCGCAACTGTATTAGACAACACGAATAGTAACATAAACTTTAGATTAATATATATTCAATTTGATTCTGAATTTATAATTCTCTTTCAATTTTCAAGTTTTTAAATCTATTAGGTTATTATTTTGTTTGTAATCGATGCTCTCTGGATTTACGACAATAGAAAAAGAGGAAATTACGCTGAGGGAATGTTTAATAATTCTAGTATTGAAAAGAAGGAAAAATAACCACATTCACAATATATATTATTTATAATATTGATAATATAAATATTACTATATAAAAATAAAGTAGTCAAATTACAATTAATATTAATTATTTAATTAAAAATAATGTAAATAAAGATAAGTGTGAAAATAATTGTCAAATTAATATTAATTAATTTTTATAAATTAATTTAATTTATATTAATAAAAATAAAACTAAAATTTAATAATGCAAAAAATCCAAAATAAATTTGGTTCAGATTATTCATTATTTCAGTTATTGTTTCAATTATTCCAATGTTAATTTGGAAATAAATATTTCCATCATTTAATATTATTATTTAATTTAATTAATTAATTAAAATATTGATTAATGCAAATCAAAATGCGTAACAATTAGTAAAAATATTAATTAATTAAAACAAATGATTGAACTAATCCCGATAGGAAATTCGGCATTGAAATAATTAACCGTGAATAAATAGATGTCGTTATGAAATAAGAAATGACGCAATTTAATCTTACTATTAAATAACACTTTTTGTTGCGCAATTTGAAAATGAAATTTTTTTAATTAAACACGAAAAGAAATGAATTCCTTACCCTTCCATCTCGACTGATTTTCTTGAATGATTTGTTAATCGACAGATTATGTCTCAGACTATTTTTCCATCCAACCCCAGCCTGTGTGTAATAGGGAAAATGCGTTTCGCACCAAACATAGATATCATTCACTGTCATAGCTTTATTAGGGCTTGTCTCGATTGCCATGAAGATTATGTGAGTATAACTAAACGGAGGCTTTTGGTATTCATTGACTGAATGACAGAGATTATGCTGGCTACCTGAATTATTTGGTCGAACGCCCGTTGAAGAGTTTGAGTATGATAAATACCCATGTTGTTGTCGGTAGCCTCCGTTTTGATGGCCGTTAGTCATTGCGGCACGCATGGCTTGATACCGATAATAATCTGCGATTGTTGAATTTTGATACAAAGATTCATCGGATTTTAATTCAGAAATTACATCAACTTTTACTGGGGAGGTTGTTATAGATGTTATGTCATCTTTACCAGGTACATATTCTTCTTCATTATCCAATGGAGTAATACTAAGAATGGTATCTTGCTGAAGCCATTGAAGAGGTTGAAGATCACCTGAAGAATAAGTGTAATTATTGCTCGTTTTTAACACAGATTTTGAGTTCATTGGTTTAAGATTTTCAATATTGCTAATATGATTAATTTTTGTATTTGAGGTCGACTTTTGATTGTCAATACATGCAGTCATCATGATTCTTGCGCGATATGGCAAATCATAAATAGATTGGTTAGAATCAATCATACCACAATTAAATATTTACAATGCCTATCTAAAAATCAAAAAAAATCATTTAACTATTTCAAATTATTATAAATAATTTATTTTTTTAATCATACCAATTTCGAATTATTTTAAGAAATAAATTATAATAGTCTTCTAACAAAATATCAAAAAAATATTATTTGATAAAATTAATTTTTAAATTCTTGTTCAAATAATATTCGTTTTGTAAACAATGTGTAACTAAAATTCTTTAGCAGCTATAAATTTAAACAAGGTTGACTGTAATTGATTATCATACATGTTTAAAGCATTTTATTTATAAATATATAAAAAATTATTACATAATTAGAATTTAATAGATTTTTGATTATATCATCAACAAAAGCTTGAATAAATTAAAATATATAAGACCTTTGATATAAAAAACTATTATTTTTCAATACTTGATACCATGTAAAATTATGGACATGGTATTTTCACAAAACGTTTTTAATTAAAATATTGTGGGATTGTGGTTGTTGATATATTTTCATTTCATTGTCGACTGACGTGCTTCAAATACGAGACTGTTACTATTGCTTGGTATACAAAAAGGTTAATAATTATTCCGAAGCTATCTTCACTATTTCCAGTCGCAGCAAACATAAGAAGTTTAACACCTACTTATCTGTCGCAAGTGACGTAGGGCCTGTATCGCCAGTGGGTGCCCGTTAACAAAAGAGGAGTCTGTATTTTAAGACTGCTGATTATTTGAAGGCCATTGAATTCCCTGTCTTAGTTCCTTCGTTACAATCTCTAAGCTATTACGCGAAAAACAGAAAACTAATACTTATAATCAAGAATTTTAAATCAAATAATAAACATTTCCATTCTATTACATCTAAAAATATTTATATCAAAAATGATAACAAGATAAAGATGCCAGATTTCCGGTTTCGGACCGGACTGTCCGGTATTACGGCTTTTGTCCGGTGAAAGAATTGAAGGAATACCGGACATGCACAGAATTCAAAGATACAATTTCAAAAAAAGAAATAATTTAAAGCAGCTAAGTCAAATAATAAATACAAAGTCATTTATTTTTTGTTGTTGTTGTGAAACTTGTGATCCAGTTTACCTAATTTTAAGGAGAGAGACAGAGTAAAATAACAAGCTTTATTATAGACTAATAATTAGAAACTTAGGACCAGTATGCTAGTTAAAAGTTGTTAAAACATTAACACAATTTAATGAGACAATAAAATGGTGATTCTTTTATAACGAAATGTCCTAATTGACATTCTAAATGATTAACATTAATTAACGATATTTAATAACGTGATTCTGAATTTTTTATTTATAATATAACTATATAACAATATTATGCCCCATTTTATCTGGATGTCGTGTCACCGACGGTCTGACACTGGCATTTAATGTAAAAAAAGCAGCATAGAAAGTGTAGGGTATTTTTGAGACAGTCATCTGGCATCCCTATAAAAAGGTGAAGAGAAATTTCTTTGATTTATCCTTACATTCTTAGAAATACATGCTGTTATTTAATAGAATGTTTGAGTGAATGTCTAAAAGGTGGATACATGAATGAGTCATATTTTTTATAATAAAACAAGTAGGAAAGTATGTGATGACTATTGGTACTAATTTATTGAAGGGTATTATAATGCTTTCTATCGGTACTTAGAACACGAGGAATCCCGAACTTAGCAGGTCTAGGGTTCTTAACATTTTCCTCTGGTTCCACCAAAGCTACACAACCCTAACATTACTTGTGACGAATGTTGTTTTATTGAAATCGGGCTTTGATCGCGGTTGTAACTCTTAAAATTTGATTCATAGTAACAATTTTTAAATTCAAATACGAAATTAGGTCAACAGCTACAACCCCACAATAGCATACCACGGCTAAAGTTGTTAAATGGCTCCAGAAAACGTGACATCAACCGAAACAAGGTTATACGAGGCAATGAAATGTCATGGTATAAAAGCATGGAATTGTTGAGAATACCAAAATTGCAAAATAATAATAATCATTAAAGGCGTAAAATGATTGGGAGGAAATGATTATAAATGATTGGGGCAGTCTTCTGTGACCCAGAAACAAAAGTGGAAGAGAAATGTTTTAAAAATGAGAAAGAAACAGAAGAAAATATTTATAAAAACAGACAATTAAATAAAAGGTCATTCTTATTTAAAAAGTACAAGTGCAAAAGAAGCTGAACAGAAAACGAAATAAAATTTGAATTGACATGTTATCTCGATGGCCTACTCGAGATAGAGAGGGGTAAAGGCATGGAAAATCTGAGAAACTGGACTGTAAAACATGCATATATCTCGATAGCTGTCAGAGATTACGAAATGTTAAGGGAAAAGTGAGAAAAAAAATTGAATTATCAATAACTACCAGCAGATGGAAAAGTATAAAAACCGAACACAAATTAACAGAGGAGAAAAACCGTGACGAAAAGAAAGAAAATTTGTGAGAAATTTGAATTTACGAGGAGAGTAAAATAAAGTGTTTAGAATCAGGAAACAGTTGGAAGAAACTTACGTATTGAATTAATGAATCAGAAGTAGTTGAGAAACACAAGTCAGGTTAAAAGCAACCAGATCAATTCTGCGGTAGTCAAGCGGTGTGTTCAGGGTTTCTGAAAAACAATACTTTCTAAAACAGCTATTTGCTGTTTTCAATTTTAAAAAAACAGCTGTTAACTGCTGTTTTTACTGATTTTTATTAAAATACAAGAAAATCGAATAGTTTAATTTATATTGATTCTTAAGTTTACAATTCTACATTTTACTTCTTACTAGAATTTTAAAAATCAATTGCAGTGAAACGATTTATCTGACAGACTTGATCTAATTTTTGTAAAAAAATTTGTGCAAATGAAAAAACCCCTTCAACATCCGTTGATGTTTGCTTGATTTAAAGAACAGCATCGTATAGCTTCTGTAAATGATCGATTAGTTGTCAAGTATTTTTAAAAGAGTAAATTCAGTTTTTAGTCATTTGAATTTGTCATGTGTAATAAGTGATGATTCATCTTTTTAAGCAATAGATTCAATTCCTTTTGGAGTGTCAAATCTTTTTCCACTTCATTTGTTGTTTCTTTTTCTGTTGTTTCGACATTACTCGCACAAAATAAGCGCGACGCAAGATTTCTTGCAAATTTGAATGCAGCTTTCGTTCATAAAACAGAAGGATCCTTAAGACTTCTTACGCCAAATGATTTTTCATGTCTAACAATTTATTAAGCATAACATCAATAATTGTATCGGCACTTATCAATGTTGAATCCTCTCGACTCAAGTTTTCTACTGCTATTTTGACCGATTCCAGTGCTTTCAGAAGATTTTTTAGATCATCAAAATTTATCGAATCAATTAGATCATATGCCTTAAATTCGGTAAGAGTTTTTCGAAGAAGAATTTCTATTTTAATGAGTGCTTTAAGAATCGTTGAAATGGAATTCCATTGAGTTTTTTTATCTATATGACCTTTCGTGATCTTTTATTAGCAGGAAGTTTGTAACCCTCACATGAGATTGATTTCGTATGAAACTGTTTCTGGTTATTGCACGTATCGAAATACCATCGGTTGCCATATCACTTACAATCATTTTAGATTTTTTCTTTGCATAAACTCGGAAATTGTTAACGATTTTTTTGCACTAACAGATTCATAATTAAAACCACAAACATTAGTGGGCTAAACTAGCAACATTTGAACATAGCACGCATCGATATAAACACTGATAACAAACATTGATTGATTTGCTGTATTTTTTAAAAAAAGTGAAATTTGTTTGTGACATAAATATTTGAAAGTTTTTTTAAATTTATTTATATAGGAACCGGATGTTGGGAAGAGTGAAACCCAACACTTCAAAAATATTTGTATGCATTTTAAAATGCATTTTACGACTAGTTATAATATATTATAACTAGTCGTACCTGAAGATTATGGAACAGAATGAGATTCAAATAAATTTCATATTTTGCAGTGTAAAACTATTGATTCTACAATTTCAGAGTGTGCACCTTATTGTAATTCATATTTTGATGAATCTTTTCGTCATCCCACATCAGAAAAGTGTAGGATGACATCCAGACTCGTCATTTTTCACGAAAGAGTTCAAGCTATTTTACTGAAATTTAAATTCTATGAATAGAAAATTATTATTCATTATTTAATTTTCATAAAAATATTCTTCAACGGAATTTATTTTTGATACTTAAGTAATTTTTTATTTTTTTTATAGCCGAGAGTTCAAATTGATATTTAATTTTGTTAAATTTTGTAAAACACTAATTTAAAATCACAAAATTTTGACGATCAAATAAATTTATTGTTTATTTAAACAAATTTAGTGTTTACAAATTTAAAATAAAATTAAAAATTTTCTTACTATATTTCAATTGGATTTTTATAGTATTTGAATTAATAAATTGATATGTCTGATGACGCTGATGATATATGCGATGATATTGTTAGGAAGTAATTATGTGAATTATTTTGTAATTTTAGTTGTGCTTCACAAATTTTAATTCGGTAAAATTTTATATCATTATTCTTTATTTTAGACCCGTTGAACCTCTTTTCTCGCCATTTAAAGTGACTTGTGTTTTTGTTTACGGAGTTTTGGCATCAAATAAGGTTCTTAATCGACCTTTATATGCAAGTAATTTAATTATTTGAATTTTAATTTAAACTCAGATATGGTCAGATTTGCATCTTACTATTATTGGATCATTGATTACCTATTGTGGTGCCTACTTGAAAAATAATTTAACGTCCAATAAGATAGCCCTTCTTTTAGGAAAGATGGAAGCTCATAAGAAACAATATCCTCAATATTATAGAATTTCGAGTAAGAAAGTTTATACATTTATATTAATTATATTATTATTTAAAGGTACTGAGAAGTTTGCTTCTAGGTTCATCCCATGGAATCCATCTCGCACTTAGGTTAAATAAAAAGATTTTAGTACTTGCGAAATATATATTAGTCTTCACTGCTTTTTAATTAATAATTAATTCTAAATATTATTTATTAATTTAATTAAGGTAATTCAACTGATTTACATGTTATTGACATGTAATTGTTTAATATTATCAATTAGGTCAATTACTATATGACATACTTTTTTAAAATTATTTTGCGAAGCTGTAAAGTTTTAAAAATATAATTTAAACTTTAAAAATCGAGATCCTATTTTTTAACTCTAGTGTCATCTTAAATTTATATTATCAAAGGAAACAGCAATTAATTGTGCTGATTAGAAATGCTGAAAGGATTTTGATTTTCCAATCCATGTTTTAATCAGAAAGATCTTTTTCAGTGTTCCCCATTCCACCTAAAGATGTTCGTTTAGTATCTCCATTATAATTAATTGAGCAAATCTATCATTTGATTCTTCAACCTTGATAGAATAAAAAACTAATTCAACATCTTTAAAAAATGTTTGGAAGAAGATTCCTCTAAATTCTCGCCTGAATTATTAACAACTTTCAACTGAATATATAATAAAGTATCATTTAAATCTAAGTATTTAGCTTGCGATCCATTAATGTAAAATTGAATCGAAGAAGAACCAGTATCTGTAATTGAATTCCTTGTGTAATATCTTGAAATGCTCCGTGTTCAATTACTGCTTGAGGAGAGGGTCTATTGAAAAGGCATTATTCGAATTTAGTGCTAATCATTTTTCAAAGATAGTACCATATTCTTTTCCAAATACGTATTTCCCACTATCGTCACGTAAATTGAATTCTATATTGTTTATATGGAAATAAATAACATTAGAAAATTATTTGAACTAGATCATCTTTTTTATGTTTTTCTACCATTATACATTTCAATAGAATAACCAAAGTATCACCGACATGAAGTAGTTCAATGATATTTGTATAGATCAGAGGTGTCCAACCTTTTTGTGTTGAGGGCCATATTTCAAAAATTTAAAAGGTCCGGAGGCCACATGTAAATTGGCGTATTTGACCGCATCAGAAAATAAGATCGTAATTTAGTATGACTATTACTATTATACTTAATAAATAAACCGCAATACAATAATATTTTTTAGCATAATTATAATTAAAATTAATAAATAATAAAACTTTAATCATGTGTCCTGGAAAATAATTCGATAGATATTATGCCAATCTTTTACTTTTGGATTTTTATTTCAATAACACTGAAGACAGAAACTTACAAAATTACATGAAAAGGACTCACATAATATTAATGTATTCGGATTAATTAAATTTCACAGGTATTCAATGTCTTCTGCACTGCAGGCATTAATGAGATATTTGGCATTGTTTCTGTTTGTATAAAAAGTCGACATCTGCTACAACAGTGGATGTGGCAATTCTAAGGAAACCTGATAATTGTTCATCTGTGAGAACGGATCGAGTCTTTGTTTTCATATTTTTTAGTCTGGAAGAAAGCCGTTCACAGTAATATGTGCTGCCAAAAAGTGCAATATATCTGCGAGCATGTTTGGCTAGGTTAGGAAAAGACTCTGATAAAACATACTGCTTGTAAAAGGTAACAAGGTCATGCTGATCATAAGAAATTTTTAAATTGCTGTCATTGTGAATGTTGATTTATTCGAGTTGAAATTCATCAGGTGCATCATAAGGATCGATATTAAATGTATTACTAATCATGTTCATGTCATCCACATGTTGTTGGAAATCCTGAAACCTCTCTTCGAATTCATCAACAAGTTTGCTAACAGGAGTGGAGTACTTCAAATGAGCCAGAGTTTCAGGCGATCTTATTGCTAGTGTTGTAAAATGTAACAGGTTCTTTTGACCTAAGTGTTTCCGGAAAAGCTTCAATTTTTGCACAAACGCGACAACACACTCATACATTTTATGGACAAGTTGATCCTTACCTTGGAGTTTGACATTAAGATCGGCAAGATGTTTGATCATGTCCACC
>CAUHTR010001091.1:0-90294 GCA_959609185.1 Schmidtea polychroa
TAATGACAATGACAATTCTATCTCGACTATCAATATTCTGAGCCGCAAGCAGTTAAGACATGGGTGGTAGTAAGATATGATTTCATTGCATGCTATTGATATCGTAAAGAGTATTTTTTCTTTCATACCTTTTATAATTACATAAAAATGACTAATAGTGAATCTTGTATTGTGATTATTCGTGGATCTAAAAATTAAATTATCAATCCTGTAATTTGATTGGTTAAACGATTGCACTACTGATGGGAGAGTTGGGATATAAGAGTATGGTTGTTTTCAGTACTTGACAAATTTTAAAGAAGGAAAACGAAGAAAGACAAAGAATATCAAATGGAGAAAATCAGCAGACCATCGAACTATATTCACAGTATCTTAGAGAAAAGAGAAGCCGAATAGAGAGACATATGTAATCGAAGAAAATCTGAGAATCCCAAATTGGGTAAGAACAGGCAATGAGAAAATTAGGATATGTCTAATAGAGATCGAATGGAGATCAAGAATGAAAATAGCCGAATTATTATGAGAAAAATGATGAAAATGGGAGATCCATGCATTTAAAGGAATAGTGGAAATCGTAAACAATGAACTATAACCGGAACAATGCCAAACAATTCGTCATGAAAATTGATAAAGAAACATGGCATAAACGTTATGCGAGCAGCGAATGGAACCGCGTGGGTTAGTATTAGAATGCCGCAGTAAAAAATGCCCACAAGTAAACGCGGTAGAAAGAATCATCTCAATAGAAGAAGAAAATACCTTGCTCCGATTACTGAGGAAATGTTTAAACACCGAAAGTCATTCCTGAGACAATATTTAACCACTGAAGAAATCCGAAAAAATATAATATTCATGGATGCCGAATATGGAGTAAGTGGGACAATAGAATGATCCCACTAGCGGTATGCCTCTCGAATATACCGGGAAAATAATCTACAATGCTTTGATAATTCCGAGAGAAAAATAAAAATCTATATTGCCAGGTTCACGGCATTACTGAAAAAATGTCTAGGAACCAAGAAGACCAATATGAGAGCCAAAGGAAAATTCAGGAACTAACAGCACGAAAAATATTGGTAGGAATGATCTACAAAATGAATTAAGGTATAGCGGAGTCAACCCAAATGATTTATGGGAATTCGGGATCTAGCAGCAGCCAAGCTCTAACTAAAAGGAAAATCACAAAGAATGGACAATGGTACAAATTGTCGATAATTGCTCAAGAAATATGCCAAATATCATGCAAAGGGAACGCACTCGGCAAGAGAAGATACGGATGCAGTGAGACGAAGTTTATTGGCATTGGAAAGCGATTGGGAAGATGATATAACAGTGCCAAACGCGGATATCTCCACTCCCTACAAGAGTATAGAACTCGCCAACTAATGATGAATCAAAAAAGGGAATATAGTAAACTCAAAATCCCAGAACAACCACAAGAGGAAAAAGCTGTGGAGATGCAAAGAGATGGAAACTAAATCTTCATTCCATCGAATCAATGAAAAACCATCAAGAGATATAAAGTAACGATAACAATGGAAGAGGAATTAAAAATGGCGGGAAAAATGGAGCTCCGTATAAAGAGAATGGCAAAACGAAGACTCAAAGATATAGAAACCAAACGGTACTACGGAAACTTCGGTGGGAAATACAATTATCATCAACGGAAAGAATGGAAGCTCAAAAAAATCTTAGCCACTTATCAAAGAGAAGATGAAAAGATAAAAATTACAAAGTTACCCCGACAGAAGATGAATAATTGTAATAAATAAATAAAATTTATTATTCGCAATTACTTTATTTTTTGTACCATAAAAATCTTTTATCAAATAAATAATAAAATAATAAAATAGCAAAGGCAACAAAAAATTAATTAAATCATAATATAAGTTGAAAATTTAATAATATAATATTGTATAGTGTAATAAAAATTTCAATACTAATACAGTTGTAGTAAGAACCCCTACGGGAGCTACTGAAATAAATAAAAATGAATAAATAAATATATATAATTCGGAATTAATAAAAAGACCTTGAAGTTTCCAGATCACGACTTCGGGATCTGAAGACTTCATGGCAAAATTACCTCACCGCCTGCAGCTTGGCGTAAACCAGCGTGCGAGGTAATTTGGAAAAATAACGAGATAAATAATAAACCCTATGTAAAGAGGAAGAGGCATTATTACATAATTATTATTTCAATTAATTATTATTATTGTCATTATTGATTAATTATTATTATTATCATCATCATTAGAATCATTGTAATTATTGAAAGTATTATTATAGTATTTTTTGCTAGCCTTTATTACTACTACTGTTATTATTATCAGTATGATCATTATTATTATTACTATTATTAATAGTATTGTTATTATTATTATTGTCATTATTATTATTATTATTATTATTATTAGTATTATTATTATTATTATTATTATGTTATTATTATTATTATTATTATTATTATTATATTATTATTATTATTATTATTATTATTATTATTATTATTATTATTATCATTGTTATTATGTAATATTAAATTATTATTATTAATATTATTATTAATTTTATTTTATTATTATTATTATTATTATTATTATTATTATTATTAGTATTATTATTATTATTATTATTATTATTATTATTATTATCAACCATATAAAAATACTGATGAATTTCAAACTAATATACCTGTTTCCAATTGAAAAATAACTAATGAGCATCGCTTTAAACTTTTACTAATTAATGCTATTAACATATTTGTTTCATTTACCGAATTAAGGGCACTTTATTTCTAATAACAGGATAACCAAAAAATTTCTGAGAAATAATTTTATCTCTTTTCACTACACGATATTCCTAATCCTTGAATATTGTAACATGATATGGCTTTTCTTAACAATTTATTAACCTTTTCCGCGTGGCTCCATCGATCGATTTGTAAGGAAATAGTCACGGGAATTTGTCAAATTAACATAATAATAATTAGAGCATTCGTTATGGTGATCATTCAAATTAAAAATATTTTTTTATCAAATAATGAACAATTAGAAGTGTTGTTCATTTATAATTTATCATATTTTCGTACTGACGAATGTTGAAATTCCGCATGGTAGCCAATCAGAAAACAAATTGCAAACCAAGTGCAAATGTTTCTCCATGTAAGCCTGTGCAATGAACATAAAAATTAAGCACATAAGTGCCGCTTTAATAAAACCTCGTTATCTGGACACCTGTCCAGATAGCGGCAAATAAGTAAAAAAAGAAAAAAAAATTAAATTAAAAGGCACAAAGTGCGATGCAAATTTCACTAAGCACATAAATGCCAATTTAGATAATTTAGATTTTAGATAACAAATTGCCGATATGAAAAAAAAATTTTTAAAGCAGATAAATCTGCGAATTAATTGATAAACAACAAATTTTTCCTCGAAGATTAATTTTTTAATTAATATTGTTATTATTATTATTGTTATTATTATTATATTATTATTATTATTATTATTATTATTATTATTATTATTATTATCGTCATTATTATAATTATAACTGTTATTATCAATAAGTCAGTAACTAGTCGACTATTAATTTGATGAATACCCACCAAAACGAATAATATAAAAATTAAAATTAAATTACGCTATGCTAGGAAATTTAAACATTATTTTCACAAACTAATTTTGACTAAACCTATTTGTTTATAACTATTTTTATCTCTTCCATCGAGCAAAATCAATGTTTCCCTTAGAATTTATCAAAATTAATAATTTCATGTGTTGTCTGATCTGTGTTACGGTGCAAATTATTCATAGTTGTCTTGAACCTTTCGAGTTTCAAATATTGTTCTTGGGAAATTAATCATTAAAATTCCGGGAGTCTGAATCAACAAATATGACTGTATATATTTGTGTATATTATTTTACCAGAAATATTATAAATAAATATTTTTATAACAAAAATATTATATCAAATAATAATTCCAAATGAAGAAAGGAAACTTTAATAAGTATTTGAAATTGTAAAATAAACATTAATTTCCAATAACTCTTAAAAATTTATTTTATTTAAACCAATCAACACATACCTTCTAATATTCATTGTAGGAATTTAGAATAATTTAACATTTATTATATCCAATTTTACTTTTAAGTTAATTAAGAGTTACTGATTGACTCTAAACACCTAAACAATCTTCAAATAATTTTTTCATCGAATTTTTAAAAAAAAAAATATTGATTATTTAAATTTTTTTTAGAACAAAATCTTAATTTATTTCGAGGACGAAATTTTTTTTTAAAGGGGGGAGATATGTTGATGATACCTAAATAATAATTCATAAAGAAATAAATAAAATTACCTCGGGGAAGATCGCCATGACGAATTGTATTTTAAATTTTAAGGAAGGTGAAGGAAATCAACCACAATTGTCCCTGCCATATTTATAAGCTCGAAGGTCATAAAGGCATGTCTACTTTGTCTTTTGCTCAGGAGCGTGCCTTTCGAGCTAGGTACAACTTGTTATTTGTGCAAAAAAGATATTATTAGCCCTGTAAGAGATCATTGCCATTTCACCGGTAAGATATGTAGGAGCTGCATGCAGGAAATGCAATGTCTCGTAGGATTAATAAATTATTACAGTTGTCTTTCATAATTTAGAGGTTATGATCTACACCATATTTTGAAACATGGCCTCAGTGATTATCCCACTTGGAAGTTGAATATTATACCTACCTCACAGAGAAATTTATTTCATTAATCGCTTATATTAACTAATTCCCTATTCGTTTTATTGACAGCATGCAATTTGTTAATTGTTCTTTAGCAAAAAGCTGTGAAAACTCTTACTACTTTCCCTTTAACTTCGTCTGTCTTTCAGGGGTCGATGATTCATTCGAAAGGTGTCTTTCCGTATAATTTTGCAACTAAATTTAATAATGTGTTAGGCTACATGTTAACGTATCTCAATTAGACGTATACCTCCTTGCAGACTATTTTCAGCCATTCCGTGAAAAATTCAAATGCTTACAATGGTCTGGATCCATTTAATTTCTATGGGATTCCCGGTTGTCATGGGCCTCAGCGCTTATGACATTAACGGAACCTATAGAACTTTTGCAGGACATGGAAATGCATAATTTCAATGAGGGAGGTTATACGGGGTGGGTTAACGTTTGTTAACAAAAATTACACGGCTACTTCAGATAATACAGAATTATTGCATATAGATATAAATAATCTGTATGGTTGGGCTCTTAGCCAAAATCTTCCGTATGGTGATTTTTCTTGGGTGAATGATAATCTGAATGATGTTTTGCTTGAATGTGTGAACACGGATATTGATAACCTTCCATATGGGTACATTATGGAGGTTGATATCGATATTCCGGAATGTGGCGCATTACTTTTTGAATGATTTTCCGCTTGCGCCGGAAAAGTTGTGCCCACCTAATTCAAAAGTTGAGAAGCTTATGCTTACGCATTGGCCAAAGAGGAATTAAGTTCTTCATTGGAAGCTTCTCAAATTGTACATAGAATTAGGTGCGGTTGTTGTAAATATTCATAGATGTATAAAATTTAAACAAGGACCTATAATTAAATCGTATATAGACACCAATACACTTTACGATCTACTAGCGAAATATATAGGGACTTGTTTAAATTGTATAATAATAGCCTGTACGGTAAATCCGTAGAGAATCTCAAAAAACGTATGAATTGAAGTTGTGTAATTCATCTGAAAAGATGATAGTATACTCCTCAAGCCGGCTTTCAGAAAAATATTAAGAATCGATAATGATCTGATAGCCGCTCATTTAGAAAAGGACTCTATTTGTTAGACCACGGATGGCGAACTTGTGGTACGCAGAGATAATTTCGTTGTCACGTATAATATCTTTCGTTTTTCATACACTAACTAACGCAAAATCCTTTTTCGATTTGAAAAAAATTGTGAACTCAATGCAAAAAATTCTATGCAAAAATATGATATTTAAAAAAACAAAATTAAGAGTTTTCACAGATTTCTGGCGATTTTATTTCAACGCTATAAGATATGTAATTATATTATTTGTGTATGTACAAATATGTACACTGATTTTAAATATAAAAAATGTGTTAATTTTTAGACGGTTATTGTTTCTATTTGAACATAGTATGCTTTGGATTTTCAAATATATACATATGAATATGCATATTTGCAGAATTCATTTCATATTCACTAATATTCACTCATATTCACATAATCTTATTTTACTATATTATTTTTGGCTTATAGAAAAAATACATATTTATATTTTTTGAGGACAAATAAATTTTTAAATTTAAAAAGGTAATTCATTAACGATTTTAATTATAAATAAATAATATACATCAACTTTAGAATGTCAGAAAATAAGAAATGAGAACAGAGTCCAACTCTAACAGACCGTTTCAAGATTGGTGGACTGATAAATATGGAATGATGAAAAGCGAAAACAATGCCCTGTGTGCGTTGTGTGGACCTACAGTAGTGTGCATAACATCCTCAGTAAAACGTCATTATGAAACTACTCATTCATTTCTTTTATCAAAAAGTGATTCAGAACAAAAAGAATATATTGCACGTGAAGTTAAAAACAAAAATTTACAATCGAGCACATTCACTACATTTTCGAAACGTACAAATTATTTAGTAGCTTCTAGTTTCGAGGTTTCAAAGACTATTGCTACTCATAGCAAACCATTTAGTGATGGAGATTATATTAAGGAAGTTTTCATTAAATGTGCACCACATTTATTTGAAGATTTTCAAAATAAAGAGCAGATACTTAAGCGCATTGAAGAATTAAGTATAAGTCGAAATACTGTTAAAGACAGGATATTAAAAATGCATAAAAATATTAATATTAAAAAAAATAATGATATACGTTCTGCAAAGCTATTTTCTATGTCTTGATGAAAGTACCAACGTAACATCTTCAGCTCGCTTGTCCATAATTGCTCGTTATGCTAAAGGAGAAAAAATAGTTGAGGAATTGCTTTTACTAGTTTCGTTATCAGCAAAAACAACTGGGAAAGATATTAGTGATGCAGTTATAAAAGCGTTTGAAATAGCTGAGATAGATACATCAACTATAGTGTTTCTATCAATAGTGACATCAATGATAGGTCGGCAAGCTGGTTTTGTGTCTCTTTTTCAAAAACACGTTGGACATCCAATTATTAATTTTCATTGCATAATTCATGAACAAGTTCTATGTGCGAAGTCTGGATTGACAAAATTTGATATTTTAAGTATTGTTTCCAAAATAATAAATTTTATAGCATCCCGAGCTTTAAATAAGAGGCAATTTCAGCTGCTTTTACAAGAGGTTGGTTCTAATTACCATGAATTGTTAATGTATAATCACGTACGCTGGCTTAGTCGAGGATTTGTGTTACAGCGTTTTGTAGAAGGTTTTGATGAAGGTTTTTTGAAGGTTTTCTTAATGATAAAAAATCCGAATTTCCTGAACTTTTTGATAATGACTGGATTACCAAATTAATGTTTCTGACTGATATTTCCAACCATTTAAATGAATTAAATATTAAATTGCAAGGCCCCGGAATTGATGTGATGTTCGATATTATTAAAAGTTTTTAAGCCAAATTAGTAATATTTAAATGCGATTTCACAACAAAACTTTCAAGTATTTTTCATTGTTGAAAGATCATATTCAAAAATTTTCCATTCATGGTGTCTATGAAATTAATGTAAATTTTTATAGCCAAGTTATAAGTGGCATACAAGACAATTTTGTTAAGAGATTTGAAGATTTCAAAATATTTGCACCGTTAATTAACTTTATTAAATATCCAGACAAGTTCGATTTGGAAAACTACTAAAATTTGATCAGTTAGAATGGTTAAAGTTGGTGAATATAGAAATGCAGTTGGCCGAGTTTTCAAGCAAGTTCTATTGGAAACAGAAATTTATAGAGTTGAGACATGAAATAGAAAATAATGAAAAAAAAAAGATTAAATGAAGAAGAATATGAAAACATGAATAATATTTTCATGAAGACATGGTGTTCGCTTCCAGAGACATTTAATGCGATGAAGAAATTATCTTTAGCAATTCTTACAATATTTTCATCAACGTACAGCTTTGAAAGCTTTTTTAGATAATGAATAACATAAAATCTGATGTACGAAATAGACCTTGAAAAATTTTTTCAACATTTTTATAACGGGGGTAGGTGTGCTAGCGGTGATCTGTGTCCAATTCATCTACTCAATTTCTTATATATTTAAGGTAAGTTTGTATAAATTTTTTTGGATTTTATTATTTATTGTTAGGAACCAGTAACCCTGGAAAAATGTTTCGATTTTCCAAAATCAAGTTCAACGATAAGATATGTTTATTAAATGCGATTTGGATATGATTCCCAGTGGTGATAAGATGAGTAAAATAACTGGCATGATCACTGTATTAATTCAAGGATATAATGTAAGCAGAGACCAAACCAAGCCAATTTGGAAAATTATAAAAGCCGAAGAACGTTTGACGATGAACATTGTATATTTTAAATTTCTAAATATATCTTTATTAGCGTTTGATTCTTTTTAAATAATAATATAATAAAATAACTAGGGTTTTAAATTTATTAATCATCACATTGACTTTTACAATTTCTTTTCATTATATTTTGAACAATATGATCAACACAATTAGTAAAATTATTAGATTCATCTAGTTCAGCGGTTCCCAAAGTGTGGGTCGCGAAGCTATTTTCGGTGTGTCGCCAAAAATTTAATATTTGTATTACTGAGCATATTAATTTGCTTTTACTTAACTTGTCACAATATTTATATATAAGTAGGTTTGCGACAAAAAATTATTGCATATTTTTAGGTGGTTTAAAAATTAAACTTCTTTTTAGCAAATCTTTGTATTTAGAACTTGTTTTTAATAATCGCATCATAGCAACCACTTTTCTACATTTTAACCAGGCAACCAAACACAAATAACGGTTAATTAGAAATTTAGGATTACAAACTTTAAATATTCAGACAACCAGTGCAAATTTTGTTTTGGACTAAGTACGGTGTTGTGTTGTTAATAAAAAAGTTTATATATATTGTTAATAAAAGTGTTTCGTTAATAAAAAAACATAATTTAAAATCAAATGTAAGTATTTTTAAATTTAGTGCTATAGTATTTCATGTAATAAATAAAGTTCTTAATATTCTTATTTTTAAAGAACCATTGCTGCGATGGATAAGTGGTTGAAAAAGACTCCTGGGCAAAATCAAACAATTGAAAATGAAAAAGAAAAAGAAGGTTCTGTAGCAACAAAAACAGATAATAAGAGAAAATTTGGTGAGAATCCTTCAACAAGTTCGCAATCATCAAAACGTGGCAAAAGAAAATATGATTCTGAATATCTAAAATTTGGATTTACATGGAATAGAAAAGAAGATGATCCACGCCCACAGTGTGTTATTTGTCAAGAAATTCTGGCTAATGAAAGTATGCGACCTAACAAATTAATACGACATTTTGAGACGAAACATTCCGATTTAAAAAATAAGCCTATTGATTATTTTAAAACCAAATTACAGGAATTAAATAATTCAAAAAATCTATTTTCTCGCTTCATCAGCATTAATGAAAAGGCTATATTCGCCTCGTATCTCATTAGTTTGCGAATTGCACAATCCGGTATACCGCACACTATTGGAGAGTCATTAGTACTTCCAGCTATAAAAGATGCTGTTGGAATTATGTTTGGAGAGCAGAGCTTAAAAGAAGTTGAATCAATTCCACTTTCTAATAACACAGTTGCTCGTAGAATTGATGAAATGTCCGAATGGGTAGAAAATAAGCTTATCCATAGAATTCAAGTTAGTGGACTTTTTGCGTTGCAACTGGATGAATCAACAGATGTACAAGGTTTGTCCCAACTAATTATTTTCATACGTTTTATATGGTGCAACGAGTTCTTTGAAGACATATTATTTTGTGAACCAATCATTCGAGGAACTGGTGAAATAATTTTTGATACGCTCGACACTTATATAACATTGAAAAAACTGGATTGGAAAAACTGCGTCGGAATATGTAGCGACGGTGCAAAAGCAATGTGTGGTGCTGTGACACGTTGTCTTCAAAAATGTCCAAATGCAACGTGGACTCACTGCACTATTCATAGAGAAGCGTTAGTATCCAAAAATATACCAAAAAGTCTAAATACTGTTTTGACCACTGCTATAAAAATTGTAAATTTTATTAAGAGCAAACCATTACAATCACGATTATTTCAAAAACTCTGCGAAGAGATGGGAAGTTTACATAAATCTCTTCTGCTGCATACAGAAGTCCGCTGGCTATCGAAAGGCAAAGTCCTGACAAGACTTGTTGAACTTCGCGAAGAAGTAGCAATATATTTACATGAACATAAACAAGATGAGTACACATCAAATTTGCGCGATGTGAAATATGTAGTTTTGCTGACTTATTTAGCAGATATATTTTCGAAATTGAACGATTTAAATTTACAATTACAAGGAACAAATGGAATTGATATATTTTCGGTTCATGGTAATAAATATGACTGCTTTGATACATTCCAAACTTTTATCATTGAAAATGAAGTAACGCCCAATAACGATTTAATTTCTTTAATAATTGAGCATTTGGACAGACTTAAAGAAAATTTTGATTTTTATTTCTATGGAGAAATGAAAAATCTAGAAAAATATACATGGGTTCAAAATCCATTTCAAAGTGGTTTAGTTACCGGTATATCGACGATAGCGGATGAGGAATTAATTGAGCTATTCGAAGATAGTGTTGTTAAATTACATTTTGACGGTACGAAATTGTTACAGTTTTGGTTATCGGTGCAAAACACATATCCAACTTTACACACCGCAGCGTTAAAAGTATTGCTTCCTTTCACAACTTCTTATCTATGCGAGGTTGCATTTTCGTCAATGATTGCAATAAAAAATAAATATCGCAACAAATTACAGCTATCAAACTCACTTCGCTTAATAACAACAAATATAAAAGTAAATGTCGAAGATGTTATTGCAAAAAATAGAAAGCAGGCTCATTCATCTCATTCATCCTATTAATTATTCTTAAATATGCGTGTTAAATAAATATGTAAATCAACATTTTTAGCTTTTTTCTTGTTTTATTTACAGGTGGGTCGCGAAAACTTTGCGGTCTAAATAGTGGGTCTCGACTGGTAAAAGTTTGGGAACCCCTGATCTAGTTTATTTGATGATTTATCAGTTGTAGAATTCTCTATATAAGTAGATGGATTGGGCACCGCTAGAACAGGACTCCGCTGGCACAGTACCCCCCGGGGGGGGGGAATTTCTAAGTCTAAAAGTACATTTTTTTTCAAGGTCATTGTAGAACAAAGACATATGACTCATCAAGGGCATTGAAACAAAGACCATGACTCATCGGATGACTCATAAAAATTTCAAGGTCATTTGTAGAACAAAGACCATGACTCATTCAAGGTCATTTAAACAAAGACCATGACTCATTCAAGGTCATTCTCAAGGTCGTATGACTCATTCAAGGTCATTTTCAAGGTCGTATGACTCATAAAATTTTCAAGGTCATTTGTAGAACAAAGACATTTTTTTTCAAGGTCATCTGTAGAACAAAGACATTTATTTTTTCAAGGTCATTTGTAGAACAAAGACATTTATTTTCAAGGTCATATTATTATTTTTCAAAAATATTATTATTTTTATTATTATTTTTCAAAATATTATTAACTGTGCCAGCGGAGTCCTACTTTTCGGGGCGCCAGAACTTTTTGAGTTTTCAAAATTAATTAACATTTGATACATCAATTTGAAGCCCAGACGGAGATCTATCTTTTGAGCCATAGAAATAATTTTTATCATTAGTAGTATAAAAGTTATTAACATTTTTCCCTAGACCATTTTCAAGGTCATTTGACTATTTTATTATTATTTTTCAAAATATTATTATTTTCAAGGTCATTTGTAGAACAAAGACATTTATTTTCAAGGTCATATTATTATTTTTTCAAAATATTATTTTTTTTTTCAAGGTCATCTGTAGAACAAAGACATTTATTTTCAAGGTCATCTGTAGAACAAAGACATTTATTTTCAAGGTCATCTGTAGAACAAAGACATATATTTTTTCAAGGTCATCTGTAGAACAAAGACATTTATTTTTTCAAGGTCATTTGTAGAACAAAGACATATGACTCATCAAGGTCATATTATTATTTTTCAAAATATTATTATTTTCAAGGTCATTTGTAGAACAAAGACATTTATTTTCAAGGTCATATTATTATTTTTCAAAAATATTATTATTTTTTTTTCAAGGTCATCTGTAGAACAAAGACATTTATTTTCAAGGTCATCTGTAGAACAAAGACATTTATTTTTTCAAGGTCATATTATTATTTTTTCAAAATATTATTATTTTCAAGGTCATTTGTAGAACAAAGACATTTATTTTCAAGGTCATTTGTAGAACAAAGACATTTATTTTCAAGGTCATATTATTATTTTTAAATTTTTAAAGGTTCCCGCCAACGAAAATTATTCATCGATAGCTCATTTTAAAGCTCAATCCAAAACCTTTCGAATGAGCTGTATATCTCATTATTATTATTATTACTATTATTATTATTATTATTATTATTATTAGAGAGCAGTAGCTGCATGCTGACTGCAAACTACTTGTATACCAAATATATATAAAAACATTCACAAAATAAAAATTTACAAATAATATCCTTTCTATGCTGAAACATTTTCGATAATTTTATATGAAAAATATAATGTTTAAGCATAGAAAGATTGGTGAAAACTATAACGAGTTTTCAATAAAATATATATAAAGAATACAAAAAACATTTTTTTTTTTAAAAAGATATATTAATCGGATAAAACAATATCATCAATGTCGGTTAGATCATCATTGTTTATAGGGCTGTCTGGATCATCGAAAGATGGGCTTTCTCCACCAAAAAGCGGTCCAATCTCCTCATGATTAAATACTTGGCCACCAATCTCCTCATGATTAAATACTTGGCCAGCATCTGTTTCCTCAAATCCTAAATAATGCCCATATGCCAGACTGGAATTTTCCCCACCCAAAACCGCTTGTCGTCGTTGTTTGACAATGCGATTTTATTGTTTTTAATTGTAAACAATTGATGGTTCCGTGTCCCTATCCTACTTTGTGGTACAGAAAATACTACGTTGTTATTGTAGCATTCTAAATATGATTCGTGCTTAATTTCTGTACCTATTAACCTGACTCCTTTTGCTTTCAAATGATCTTTAGCCCCTAACAAACTATAGCACTTGGGTCTTAAGAAAACCCATTCCTTATACCCTAGACCTTTACTTTCATCTTTAAATTTACCTATCACAGAATCAAGGTTTCTAGAGTATAAGGGATGTGCCGGGTCATAGTTGGAAGTGTCTAAAAGATTGTCACGAATCATTGCCGGCAAAAGAGTGTCAAGCTTACAGTGCCTAACCTCAAGAAAAAAGGAGTCAGTATCGCCGGCAACGATATTAATATCACAGTTAAATTCATTTCTATATTTAGCCAATTCGATATACTGTAACTGGTACATCCTCAGTTTAGACAGGTCTAGCACAGATTGACCAATGTAGCTAGGCCTGTCTAAACATATAGAATCCTTATACAGATGTGCAGCAATCAGGTCATCAGCAATTTTAATTGATTTCCTGAAAGTCGGCTTTGAAGCATATACAATCATCTTTTCAGCTGAATTGCATAGCCTCAAATTCATCCGTTTTTTAAGGTTTTCCACGGATTTCCCATACAGACTATTATTAAATAATTTGTATAAATCTCTATGCAGCTCGCATGTTGAATTTGAGCGCAAATTTGTATTAGTTGATATGTAATCTTTAAAAATGGGTGCATGTTTAAATTTAATTGCCCTATGTACATTTTTAATTAAAGCCCCCAATTCAATATACAATTTGAGAAGTCGCCAATGAAGAACATGGTTCTTCTTCGGCCAATGCGTGAGCATTAACTTCTCAACTTTCGAATCTGGCGGGCACATTTTTTCCGGAGCAATCGGTAAATCATTCAAATAATCATGCACGCAATCAGGGATATCGATATCAACCTCCATAGTATAACCATATGGAAGGTTATCGATATCAGCATTCTTACATTCATACAAGACAGAATCAAGGTCATCATACACCCATTCAAAATTCAAAAATTGTGTAAAATAATCTGCGAGGAGAAACACATCAAGTTTAAGGTATGTTAACATATAGTCTAACATATTGTTACAATTTTGTTGAGTCCAAATAACTTGGGCTAATTCATATTCATCATTAGACACAGAATCCCAAATAGGAGGTAGTTCAAGAGTTGATTCCAGGACCTCAAGAGATGTAGCGAAGTCATAAGGGAAGATACCTTTTGCTCGAACAATTGCGCCATCAAAAACAGAAGAAGTTAAAGGCAGATCGGAAAGAGTCTTAACAGCTTTTGCAAGTGATGAATTAACAAACTGCATGCTGTCAATAAAACGAACAGGCAATTTGTTAATGTACGCGATGAGAGAGATAAATTTTTCCGTACTGGTTGGAATAATATTCAATTCCCAAGAAGGAAAATTACTCAAACCATACTTCAAAATATGATGGAGATCATATCCCCTCAAATTGTGAAAAACAACTGGTAACTGTCTCTGAATTCTGCGAGACACATTACATTTCCTACAGGCAGCACCAAGATACTTACCTGTGAAGTGACAATGGTCCCTAATCTCTAATTAATTTTTTACAAAGATAGCAGGTCCTGGAATCAAAGAAAGCACGATCTTCAGCGAAAGACAAGGTTTGCATAGGTTTATTACAGTTAATTTCGTAATATGGCAGGACAATTGTGACAGCAATTTCCTCCACCTTATGCAAGAAAGACAGCACGCAATCCTCACCAACAAACTCATAATAAAATTTAGTTTTGTTATAATTATTAATTAGTAACATGCCTGCTGTTATCGGCATATGTTTCTGATGGTGGGTGATATCCTCAGGTAAAATCGACTCAAAATCGGCATATATCACGAATGGCGGGGTTACTGTTTTTGCATAGTTTGAAAATATTAAATTTTTCTCTTTAGGTAATGTATATAAAGTAGAACCTATTTGATTCTTACGGCATAGGTCTACATGGATTTCATAAGCGCTCCTATGTCTGAAGCCATTAAGGCAATGTGGGCACCAGTTGACGCGAATGCAAAGGTGACAGGAGCTATTTGGGTGCGAATTCATTAGTTTTTGAAGATCAAAACTGCGGTGTAATGAAAATTATCACCGTCTTCTAATAAAAGTAAATATATTGGTTCACCACCTATGACCTTAGATCGGTGAATAATGTCTAACTGGGGGTGATGAGGGATATAAGTTAAGTTCACGGTTTTTGCGTTCGAATTTTGGAATGTTACTTAATCTCATAGGGCAATCACTAATGGGGTCAAAATTAATTTCATCCAAATAATTTTGGTAAGCAGTAACTCGATGTTTATTTCTGCGTATAACATCACGCTTTAAGAGGGCTAGAACGCTATATATAAAAACACATATCATCTGTGTTCTGAATGTTGACAATGGCTTTTTTAGACTTTAAAGCCGCTGGGGTGGGGATATAACTATGACCAGCTAACCTATTCATAATCTTATACTTATTTATTATAAAGTCAATTTCTTTAATTTTAACAACCCGCCATCCGCTACCTAAATATGTAAATTTTTCTATCTTATTATTTAATTTAGTGATGCCATTTATTAAAAAGTTTTCTGTAAAACTTCGGCGTTATTAGAAAAGAAATTATCCTTTAATTCGCCATCTTTCTCAAATTGAATCAGAACCGTGAACTGAATTTTAACGGGCCCCATACCGTTCATTTCTGATATTAATTTTTGAATAATTTTTGGTGTTATGGATATTTGTACTAAGGCGTCTTTCTCCACGTCAAACCTTAGATTTTTTCTAGCCCCCTTAAAATCTAATTCTATTTCTGGCTCGTTGTCTATATCAACTGAACCACCTATTTGATTATTATTTAATATATTATTTAGAATATTATCTATTTCATCACCATCAATAACTTTAGCAATTTTAGATGGAACACAAGACACAGGAGTAACAGCAGGCCGTTTTTTATTTACATTATTATTTACATTATTAATTACATTATTAATTACATTTTGTGCTGTGCTATTCACATTTTTATTTTTGATATGTTCAGTATTTTGTGTTGTGCTATTCACATTTTTATTTTTGATATGTTTAGTATTTTGTGTTGTGCTATTCACATTTTTATTTATAGTTTTGATATTTTGTGCTGTATTATTTTTATTTATAGTTTGTGCTGTATTATTTTTATTTAACTTATTAAAAAGTTTCTTTTTATTTGATGGAAATTGGTTTAAATGATTAGAATGAATATTATAAAAATCACTATATTTTATAGGTTGGGAAGTCTGGCATAGTGGGCATAAATAGTATTTGATTCCATAGAACTTTTGCCCATTGTATTTTCTCATATTTTTGTGACATACTTTAGTATGCCCAGTCGACGAAACACAATAACGAGGATATAATTTACCTATTAATAAATTTATTTAATAATTTTCTAAATATTGTTGTAATATCTTTATTAACAATTGTTAGTAGTTATACAGTTTTATTAGACAATAAAACGGTATAACTATTAACAATTATTAATAAAGGGTATATTATTAGATCAAAGATGTAGAAATTTATTATAAGAGAGATGTAGTTGCAAACTACTAGTAGAAATTATGGGTCAATTATTATTATTATTATTAATTTAAAGTTATTATAAGAGAGATGTAGTTGCAAACTACTAGTAGAAATTATGGGTCAATTATTATTATTATTATTATTATTATTATTATATTATGTGAATGGATTATGTGAATGAAATTATGTGAATGGATTAATTCGATTAATTTGTGGATTTTTTGCTGTGAATTCTAGAATTTTGGTTTGTTTTATGCGATTAAAGTTGGAGTGGTTTTTAAATTGGTAAATTTTTGAAATGGATTTTTGGAAGATTTGTTTAAAATTGGTTTTAAATTGAAATCTGTGGAAATTATGATGAATTTCATTCTCAGTATGTTCGGTTCTATTGGTTCATGAATGCGATTTAAAGATTGAAGATAACAAAGAAGCTACATCACATATTACCTTCATCATAATTGAGACTTTCATATTGAATAAACATTTACATCTTCACTACGCATGTTTTCGTCTAAAACAAATCAAAAGAATTTCTTTGTAATTAATCGTATCACACGCTTTATTTGTACAAAACTATTGTTTATTAAACCATTTAACGTGTCCAATAACTTAAGATTGAGCCATGATTGAATTGGAAACATTGGATAATTGTTCAACACTTTGGCGAATAAACATGAGTTGTGTTGATCTTATTAAGAGCTCGAATAAATAGAATATCATATTCATAAGTTAGCCAGTTTATCTTTTTATCGCTAATGTCATAATTTACTTTTAAAATACTTTTAAATTTTTGGGGAAATTTCCTAAAAATATCTTGGAGTTCCTCTTCTGTCATTTCATGATTTACAGAAATTAAATCGTTGATTTCCAATCGTTTTGATAAACTTCCATTAATCATTTGCAACGATCTTGTTGAGTCACGATCACATGGACAAGTTTCACTGCTGAAAAGACATCTCTTCGCGCAACAGATACAAAACGCATGTCTACAACTTTCAAATATTACCTTCGCTATATTGCTCCTTGAATTACGACATATCAAACATTCATTATCTTCCATATTTCATTTCAGAATACAAAAAAATCCAATCGAGTTCAAATCAATTCATTTAACCAAACCAAAACTTAGAATTCCATTAATCACCAGAATTAAATTCAATTCCACCAAAATTAAAAATCAATTCCAGAATCCACTCAAATGATTTAACAAAACAAAACCTTAGAATTCAAAATCCATTCAAAATCTAATAATTACAATCAAAAATAAAAACCATATAAAAACAGCAACCTACTTCTCGCGCGCACACCAACAAAAATCGGATTAACCATACCGCGCACGCAGGCACGATACAAAAACCACCAAACAAATTACCAATCAGAGGTAAATGCCGTTCCCCCTCTGACTGATCGAAACAACGTACAGGGATAAACGTATTTATTTCCTTTCAGTGTTTATGCTATTCGAAAATCTGCGGAAAGATCGGGAGCAAGCCCAACAGCAAGTGGAAGGCCTTCAGACTAGAATCGTAAAACTCAAAGGACGGTGCCGAGAATTCGAAGGCACATGGTTTAGTCCGGCCGAAGTGAAAAAATGGACGACCCAAATCTTGCAACTCCAGACTCAAGCCGAACAAAATAAAATTGAAATTTGCGCATTGAAGATTCAGGTACGCGCATTGGAGAATCAGTTCAATCAACGGGTGATCGACGAGGCAACAGCCGCACAGATCCACCCACTGCCAACAGAGTTAAGTTACATTATTTATATTTATATTAATAAAACAAACGTTAAGGCGTAGATAAGATGGATTTAATGTGAAATTTTATAATTTAATCTAATTAACCCTTTAAGTCACAATTTAATTAGAATTTAATTTATAGTTTATTTCATAATGTAGTTAGACAAATAAAATTAGGAGAAATTCTGATAGAGATAGACTAACTTCTAAATCGGCAATCGAAGAATTTTCTTTTGGGAAAGTTGTATAGTGTAATGTACAGTTATATATTTTATTTATTTTAAACAAGGTTTTGCGACGCCTTGTTATTTTATTAAGTGTAGGTCGCATTGGAAAAAGAATAAAAAATACTATATAGCGATTATTTACTATGGTAAATTATCGCTATACAAATATTGACAAATAAAAAATTCAAAAAACAATTCAAAGTTAAAAATAAAGTTCTAAATTCTAATCATTAGCCAAATATTCGAACTTCCATACAAAAGTAAAGATAAAGTTCAAGCCCCATAACAAGTCAAGAATTTGTATTTCAATACGAGAGCAAAGAAAATGTTATAAAAACGGACGACCCAAATCTTGCAACTCCAGACTAAAGACGAACAAAATGAAATCGAAATTTGCACACTGAAGATTCAGGTACGCGCATTGGAGACTCAGTTGAATCAACGACTCATCGACGAGGCAACAGCCGCACAGATCCGCCCACCGCCAACAGAGCTGACCGAAATCTACCCACAGGCTAGATTAAACAAACCAAAGCGCAAGAGGTTGGGATGGAACACGCGGGAAAAGTAGAAGAGACTCCGGTTAACAGGGCAGGAATAGCGAGAGAGTCCGAACTCATCTCAACCATCAAAGATTCTATGACTGGGTGTGTATTTTTGGAATAAAGTATACATTGAATTAATTTGTATTCTGGTATGATTGACGTTTGATTGACAACAAAACGATCAAGTTTATTTGGGAAAACAATTATGACAAAGGACCTGAATAAATCGGACACATATCTTCTAACGATAGTACGTGGACCCAAAGAATGACCGACAATTATAGTGCGCTCACTTTTTGGGAGCACTCACCCACTTGATACAGTACCAACGTTGATTACTTAAACAATAAAACACAATGTTGTATTCTGGGTTACGCTGGAAACAGCACGAAAAGGAAAAATGTTTGATCATTGGTAACCTACCATATTCATTTCCCCTAAATTACGAATATTAAAAATAATATAATTTCTAAGTAGATTTAGTAAAACTAATTAATTAGGGTAAAAATCTCCTTCTGAAATCAGTTCATGAAATATTTTCATTTTCTAAGTAACGAGGGTAAAATCACACATTTTTATCATGTTCTATACTAATTAAGTAGAAGAATCAGTCTTTGATACCAAATTAAATTATAACTGATTTGATATTAATAAATCATCACGGAATACTATTTTTGTTATGCTTAAAAGTCATAGATGCAACAATGACTCATGAATTTCTTTGAAAATGCAAAATTCCATGGTTGAATTAAATATATGACCTGCACCAAAGAAAAAATCACCTGCAACCTCAACCATGGCGAAGAAGTTTCGAATTTTATTCAAATCATAAAAGTAAGATTTTGTACTTTCAAAAAAATTTTTAAGTTTTATGCCCTCCCAAAAAAGTCACCAAATACAGCATAAGTTCCGCCGTCAGATCAAACGCCACATCCAGAAGAATTGGCGTCTTTACACAATACGCCAATAACCGATATGGCGCCAGATAACTGGAAAATGATCAATTACAACTTATCGAAGAAAGGTTTTATTTGAAACAATGACAAAATGTCCATGGCCCATGACGCGTCGAATGAGCCATGCTTCTATTCAGCCAATTAGAAGCAACTGACTTACTTCTCTCGACTTAGAAAGTATGATAATTAGTAATAGATTATTATTATTGATGTTCTAAATTCATTTTCAAAGTTCATAAATTCAAAATTTATTCGAATAGAGAAGAGTAATTTAAATTTTAAATAGAATTAAATTTGTATCGTATAAATTAAAGTGACAAACTATTTCAATTAAAATACGATAGAATAGTAATAGCACATAATTTAAAATTTTAGATTTCAAAACTAATTGCAAAATTCACCTGATTTACGAATTGTGGGGTTTCCATCTGTGTGCGCGTTCAATTTATTGATGTCTTATGTGTTTCTGTAATTGGATTTATTCGAATTGATTAACATTATTGCTAGGTTTTATTTGGATCTATTGAATTTCAAATTCTTGTCTTTTATTTGAAATTTGTTGAATATTTGGATTTGAATTATAATGGTTTCCTTTGTATTGATTGAAAATATAATCATCAGAAACAAGTAACTTATTTTAAAATTGTTCAGTTTTGCTTATACAGACTTATTAATTATTATAGACAAAAATATTAATTATTATAGACAAAAATATTAATATTTATAGACAAAAATATTATTATTTATAGACAAAAATATTAATAACCATAGACAAAAATAATAACACGCATCGACAAAAAAACAACTATAGACTGAAAACATTCATTTAATGTCTAATACATTATGAATTCAGTTAAAATATAGATAAATATAGTTAATGTCAATTATTATTGATTGGGGTGTATTATTACTATTTTCAATTAAAAAAAACCCATCACATGACATTTCTACGCACAAACATTGAAAACTCTGAAACAAGCCAGGATGGTCCTAAAAGAAGAACAACAGTAACGGTAGAAACACTGAGAAATATGCGTAACATGCTTTTACGGGGTAGAACAGCCAAGAACATAACGGAAGATTTAAATCTTTCATCTAAAACTGTTTACAGGTGGATTGAAAGACTATCTTCATATACCGGTAGTGAAGCGGACCTGGGCACACTCATAAAACCACCGGGTCGCCAAAGAGCAGAATTGACAACCCAACAAGTGACACTGGCCGAAATTGTTGCAAATGATCCCAGTTTGACCCAACGCGGGATGTCACACTGCCTTGAAATACAAGGCATTCGTCTAAGTCAACCTACGATTTCAAATCATCTAAAGAAGCTGGAATTAACTAAAAAGCGACTAGTAAAGATTGTAGATCGAAAAAATTCCAGTCAAGTCATCAACACAAGCAAAAATTATGCAATTCGGTATAGGCTCAAAAATGATGAAGATTTGTTGTTTCTTGATGAAACCGGGTTGAATCTCCATTGTACAAGAAATTATGGCTACAGTCCGAAGAACACGCCGGCAAGAATAGTCGTTCCAACAGCAAAAACACCTCAATTATAGCGCTAATTTCGAGAAATGCGATTTTACATAAAAAAATAATACAAGGTGCTTATAATTCTTCACTGATGGTTGATTTTTTGCGGGAATGTATTGCACTGGGTGTTATTAAATCAAATCTCGTGGTATTAATGGATAATGTAAGGTTTCATAAAACCGAGCTCGTTTCGACTTTTTTTCGACAAAATGGTGTGTCATTTGACTACATTCCACCTTACAGTCCAGAGCTCAATCCGATTGAGGAAATATTTAGCGTTATGAAGAATAGGTTTTACGAAAAGAGACCACGAGCAACCAACGCAAATTCTTTGAAGTTTTATGTTGAAGCAGTTATCGATGAAATGAATAATGATCTTGATTTTAGTGCATTTTATATAGTATATGCATTTTATATAGTATTTATAGAACGGCTTTTTAATGAATGAATGAATCAATCAATTAAATGGCTACTGTTAGTTGTAATACTTTTCTATATTATTCGAAACAGTTTTTGTAAAGAGGCTTATATATAATATATTTAAGTCAGCGGCATAGATATAAGTAACATTTTAGAAATATAACAATTGAACGCCCATGGCAATTAAGATTGTATATATAAAGAATATTTTGGTCGTTAATTTTTAATGATGTGTCTATGAACATTAAATTTTTGTTTATAAATATTAATATATTTGTTTATAAATGTTAATATTTTTGTCTATAATAATTAATATTTTTGTCTATAAATATTAATATTTTTGTCTATAATAATTAATATTTTTGTCTATAATAATTAATAAGTCTGTATTAAAGTTAAACGAGTTCTTAATGTCAACTAATTCATTTATCGCGCTTCTAAATATGAATTTCTTTTTCAGAGGTTGATTAGAGATAAATTTATAAAAGTTTTATAAATTCTTGAGTGAAAGTGAGACGACGTTTTAGAGGCATCTGTAAATAGAAGTTTGTTCGTTCAGCAAAATGATAACCTCAATGATGAATCCATCAATGTCGTGTCTACATTAAGTGATGATGACGAAAGTGACTGTCCAATTTACTGGCCATTATAAATATAACTAATTTAATCAAGTTTAGGATCTATAAAAAAAATTTATATTGATAATCACATTTTATTGATATATGTATATTGTTGTATATCTTATTGATAATTTGGTGGCAAATGACGTATCTAGAAACTTAGTTTAGTTTCATTTCAGTTTTTTAAATGTATAATACACAAAGCATATTGTGAAAAAATGTTATCGGGAGCTCTATAACCGATGCAGTTTTTCGATTATCTTTGTTTTGTGATATTTCCTGTGATTTCTTTTGTTAATTATGCACACCTATTACACGAGTCCTTATGACTCATGCGCTATATATATGAAAATAAATATTAACAAAACTAAAAAAAATATTTATTTCGAAACATTTCATCATTTTTTGCACAATAGCCATGTACAAATAATCAAGTACACGTTATTCGATTATGTGTACATGTTCCTTGTTAATCATGAATACATGTTCATTGTTAATTAAGTATGTGCGTATATTTTCCTTGTTAATCGTGATAAGATAAATAGATAAGATAAAAGATGAATGATTTCACATTTTAATCATATGGAAACATTTATTTTACAAATATTAAATGATGTTTGAACCAGTCGAAATTGTGCCACCTGTTGGGGTTCAATAGGAGCCAAGATAAGGTAATAAAGAGATTTTAGGAAAGAAACAAAGATAAATTAAAGATAGTATTTAAAAATTACTTTAAATAGAAAATAATTACTATAGTTAGAATTAAAATATAAATAGCAACAAACAATTACTATATTTAGATTATTAATAAAAAATAGTATTTAAATAAAAATACGTATTAAAAAATAGTAATTAAATAATTAGTATTTATAGAATAGATTAAATATGAATAATATAAATAGGTATCAAAATTGAGAAAAAAATGGCACGGAAAAATATCAATATTCTACCGGACATACAAAAATATATTAGAATTTCGGAGAAGGCTCACAATAAATTAGAAATCACTCTGATCAAATTTAGATATAATCAAACAACTTTCGATAATTTTAATTCTAAGTTGAATTGATATTTATCGATTAAAAGGCTGACAAATTATTCGGAATGTGGTGGAGTTGGATTTAATATACCAAATGATTCGAGTGAATATATAGTAAATAATTCGTCTTTACTACATGAAAGCAACCAATTAGATTTTTGTGATATAATCAGCTCCGTAACTCTGGCTACATGAGGCAAGTAGTCACGTCTATGTACTATAGCATTGAAATCATCTTTTAATTTAAACTCCATGATAGTTTCATTATCGAACCCGATGAAAATATGTTTACTGACTTTGCAATATTGCAAACATGTCCCAGGACTTGGTAAATAATGGTATACGGCAGGCCAATAGCCACCAGCCTCTCTTTTAATATAGATTCTAACACTTCTATTCTCCGCAAGAACAATTACAATATCTTCATTGGGAATAATTAATGCATAGTTAATATCACACTCAAATTTTCCAAATTAATTAAGCAAATCTGGTTTCCTTGCTTTTTTAGAATTAGATGATGAAGTCATGAAGTCACAAATATTAATAGAACTACAAAATAAACGAGAAAACATTTTTTTTTAAATTTACAAAGCTTCTTAAAATTAACCAGTTTTCAAAATTCACTCGAATAATTTGGTATAGCGTTCTTAACAATGATTGAATCCAACTCCACCACATTGGTGTCAGAAGTAGGATCTGATTGATCCTTATTCGCTAATGATCACCCATTTATATATAATATAATATTTATATAGATTTTGTTAAGGCCGTGTAACGGCTCACTACACAAAATTTTTCGAAACTGTTGGAATAGACAATAACCATTATCGGGTTCTGTCTAGTTACGTTTATCAAATTTACTGGAGATAAATAAGAAATAATATTAGTTAGTTTTCTATTATATTAGTTAAAATATTTATTCTATTTCAATATATCATCTTCTGGCACCTCTCCAATGTATTCCACTTACAGAAATAAAATTATGTGCAAAAAATCAAGCAAATTGGATAATATTTAGAGGTGGCCCTCGAGCTTTGAAGTTTTACCAAATCCGGTAAATTTAAATAAAGTTGTGAAACTTGTTTCGCATGTTGTATAATATGCTGTAATGTAGCTATGCATGTATTAACAATAACTTGAGTTAGACAGTAGACACCTACTTACTTATTACAGTAATGAATGAATAATAATCAATGAATAATAAATATTCTATGCAAAGAATATGTGGTGTCTGCAAATATGCATAAAGCTTATATAATAAATAATAAAGCACACATGATTGCTAGTTGCTACAGTTGAATTGCTCAGGCAATACTTACCTGTGTCAGTGTCTCAGTCTCACTGTCTGTTAACTTAGTGTTAAGCTTTAATTACAGTACTACAAGTGCACTACATTGGTCTAACTGGATTGCTTGAATTCAAGGTAAATTTTATAATTAGTCCAATTTGTCTATTGGTTTAGTTTTACGACTTGTGTTAAATTATTATTTCATTATTCAATTCATTGGTCAGTATTTTATGTAAACATGCAATGCTCAATTATGCATTGTCAGTATTTGATTAATGCTTCTTTGCTGTCGGCTGGGACAGGTGAAGCCCAAGCATCTGCAGTTGTTCAATGTTTGGAAGAGTGGGGTGTTGAAGATCAGGTCGCTGCTCTTTGTTTTGATACGACCGCATCTAATACTGGTCATCGTTCAGGAGCATGTTCTCTGATCGAGCACAAACTAAACAAAGATCTTCTATTCCTGGACTGTCGTCACCACGTTATGGAACTAATTGTCGGGGCAGCATTTGAAAAAACCTCAGTTGGCACTTCAACAGGACCAGACAATCTCATATTCAAGCGGTTCCATGATCAATGGTCATTCATAGACCGTGACGGCTTTCAGGTTGCTTCATCAGACCCATCTGTTGAGTTACTAGTTGCTCCATATCGTTCTGATATCCTGAGTTTTGCCACAACATATTTGCAAGCTGAACAGCCAAGAGATGACTACAGAGAATTCCTTGAGCTTTCAGTCATATTTCTTGGCGCTGTTCCTGGTCGCGGAATTCGCTTTCAAATGCCTGGCGCAATGCATAGGGCACGATGGATGGCTAAAGTCCTCTACTCCATCAAAATGTGGCTTTTTCGCAGTAAGTTCAAGATGACTGCTTCAGAAGAGCGTGGTATTTGTGATGTCGCCATCTTTTCCGTTATCATCCACCTCAAAGCCTGGATGACTGCACCACTGGCTGTAGAAGCACCTCTGAATGACTTCAAGCTTATGGCACAACTTTTGAACTATCCGCATGCGGCTATTTCTGCTGCAACCAGCAAGAAGCTTGGTCTACATTTGTGGTATCTGTCCGAGGAGCTCGTTGGTCTGGCCCTGTTTGACTCCAGATTATCGCATGACTCAAAGAGACTGATGATTGCCGCGATGGACGAAGAAGCTCCGGATCATCCATCGAAGCGACCCAGCATAAAGTCTGATGCATTCCTGGGAAAACTCGGCTTGGAGCAGTTCTGTACCTCAAACTCCAAGAAACTGTTCCAGTTGCTTGATCTACCCGAAGCACTGCTCGACAAGGATCCATCAGACTGGGAACAGGATGAGTCGTACACACGAGCACTGGACATTGTCAAGAGCTTGGCGGTTGTCAACGACAGAGCCGAGCGTGGAGTAGCTCTCATTCAAGACTATAACAAGAAATTGACCAAGAATGAAGATCAACTCCAGTTTCTTCTTCAAATTGTGAATGAACACAGGCGACAGTTCCCTGACTGTACCAAACGAATCCTAGCGAATTGTGCTAGTACTGGTGAGCAATTGGACACTGCGAATAGTGCGAAATAACAGTAACACAGATGAACATTGAACAGCTGGCAGAGACATAATTCTTAACATGTGCACTGTGCAGTTGGAGTTATTTCTGAATCAGTGATCTATATAGTAAACTGAACTTTTACAAGCTGTTGTGTGTGAAATAAATGTGAATAGTGGTACTTACAAAACTTAAACACTCGAGGGCCACCTCTAAATATTGTCCAATCGTAATGATTTTTTGCACAATTCATTATTTATATACTTGGCACAGATTGGACTGGTGCCAGAGTTGAAATTATGACTTTCATTTTTTTGCTATGTACTAAGGGCCACCCTAATATATATATATATATATATATTCAATATATTTCAATATATATCTATAAAGGGTTCAGTCCANCATGATACTAACAAACAAGATGAGCCAAAATATACGATGGTATTGCCGTATTCTGAAGGATATAAAGATTTCAAAAAAAAAGATAGGTAAACTGCTGGGTAAATTGAATTATAGAATTGTTTCAAAATCGTGCAAAGTACGTAGTATGTTTGTTAGTAAATCTCAAATGCCGGTTGGATTGTGTTCGGACCTCGTTTATCAATTCACAAGTAATGGGTGTAATGCGACATACATTGTAGAGACTTCGCGTCATCTCTGTACTCGAGTTCAAGAACACTGTCTACCGTAGGGAGTGTCCAATATTAAGGATCACAATAAAGTCTGTATGAGAATTAGGAATGTCGGATTTTAAAATCTTATCAAAAAATTTTGATAATTGTTTTGAGTGTGACATGTGAAGCATTATTGATAAAAACTTTTAATCCTAAAATCAATGTGCAGAATACAGTGAATACGTGTTGTTGAATGTTTTTAATTAAGTTTTTGTATGTTGGTGTATATTAATAAAAGTTATGTTAATTGATATTTTTAAAGAATTTTAAAAGTTTAAAATAATTATTTGTTGAAAATTATTTTTAAAAATAATTATTTGAAAATTTTCATTTATAAATTTAAAAATTGATAGTTTTTATAATTTGTTTATAAATTTTCAATATTGTATAATTACAGTGAATACGTGTTGTTGAATGTTTTTAATTAAGTTTTTGTATGTTGGTGTATATTAATAAAAGTTATGTTAATTGATATTTTTAAAGAATTTTAAAAGTTTAAAATAATTATTTGTTGAAAATTATTTTTAAAAATAATTATTTGAAAATTTTCATTTATAATTTTAAAAATTGATAGTTTTTATAATTTGTTTATAAATTTTCAATATTGTATAATTATTCATCCATCGTGAATGTAGGTAACCTGATGATGATAGTGATGCTATCGAAATATATAGTGAAAAAGATGTACGAATGGCGATTAATATTATATTAATTAATTTAATAAAGATTTCATATATAATTTAATATATTATGAATATTTAAACAACACTAATCGAGTTATTGTGATGATAAAAAGTAAATTATCTTTACTTTCAATTGTTACAACTGGCACATTAAATTATCATTAGTTTCATATAAATTAATCAAATTTTAAAAGACCCTTAAAAAAATAAAGTGAATGTAATTTAAGAATAATAAATTAATTTTTGATTTATAATTTATCCAGTAAAATTGTAAAAGTGAAAATCGTTTGAAGGAAATTTTGTTTGAAAATAAATCACTGAAATGATTTGGACTATACATATAAAAGATAATTCCGAAACATTCATTCATTTAATGACTTAACACAATACCCCCTTTAATATTAGGAATATGCCAATTAGGAATATTCCAATATTAGTTGGCCAAAAACACCATTAACGTTATCAGGATCTCTTGGGATCATAAAAAAGGAACCATCAGTTTCGTTGGTAGTATTTCCAATTTCCATTGAGTTATCAGATTCATAAATTTCTTCATTAAAAGCAGCCATATTTTATCATCATTCGACTCCAGCGTCTGTGTGCGCTTTTTGCTTTGTTGGTTGGAATTGTGTGCGCACACAGACGCGAGCAAGAGGTAGGACAATTTTTGATTAGATTTTTTGTGATTTTGTAATTTTGAATGGAATTATGAGTTTTTTTGGTTTTTTTGCTGGATTTGGTGGATGGATTTCCGTTGGTATTCGATGCAAGATGGTAAATTATTAGTTGTCTCGCGTCTGTGTGCGCTTTTTTCTTTGTTTTGTTTGTGTGCGCACACAGACGCGTAAAATTGAGAATGGTGTGGCTGGGGCTTGGATTGGGTGGAATTTTGTGTTTTTTCTGAACTGGCGTTGTTTTAATTGTGAATTGCAACTGAAATCGAATTTTTAGATTTTTTATCGAATTATTGATTTGAATGGAATTGAGTTGTTTTTGGGTTTTTGTTGGAGTTTAATGGAGTCGAATTATGATTCAAACAATATGATCCAGGATAAATGTTCCTTTGAATCGGATAACGTCAATGGTGTTTTTGGCCAACTAATCTCAAACTAATCTCAGAACTCGTTATCATTATTATAATACGGTAGTATATTACTGACGTATATGCACATTGGGGCTTGTCGTAGGGAGCACAATGAGGCCCCGAAAGCAGGCAACTTTTCTTTAAATCGACCAATAGACCAATGCGAGTTGACGAATGCGCGCCTCCTCTCCAGGCATATTTGGCACCACATTCACCAATGGAGCTAGGGACGAGACCTGGATTGTTCGAATCGGGTGGTCAGGGAAGGCCCCGAGACAAATGTCCCGGTGTGGGTGAAGACCGAGTCGGATAACAATTGGCTCGTCGAGGCCCGAGATCGAGTATATATGTAATAACAATTTAGAATGTCGAACTCCAGAGCCAAGCGAAGAAGACCAATGCGAGTTGACGAATGCGCGCCTCCTCTCCAGGCATATTTGGCACCACATTCACCGTTGGAGCTAGGGACGAGACCTGGATTGTTCGAATCGGGTGGTCAGGGAAGGCCCCGAGACAAATGTCCCGGTGTGGGTGAAGACCGAGTAGGATAACAATTGGCTCGTCGAGGCCCGAGATCGAGTATATATGTAATAACAATTTAGAATGTCGAACTCCAGAGCCAAGCGAAGAAGACCAATGCGAGTTGACGAATGCGCGCCTCCTCTCCAGGCATATTTGGCACCACATTCACCGATGGAGGTAGGGACGAGACCTGGATTGTTCGAATCGGGTGGTCAGGGAAGGCCCAGAGACAAATGTCCTGGTGTGGGTGAAGACCGAGTCGGATAACAATTGGCTCGTCGAGGCCCGAGATCGAGTCTATATGTAATAACAATTTAGAATGTCGAACCTCCAGAGCCAAGCGAAGAAGACCAATGCGAGTTGACGAATGCGCGCCTCCTCTCAGGCATATTTGGCACCACATTCACCGATGGAGGTAGGGACGAGACCTGGATTGTTCGAATCGGGTGGTCAGGGAAGGCCCAGAGATAAATGTCCTGGTGTGGGTGAAGACCGAGTCGGATAACAATTGGCTCGTCGAGGCCCGAGATCGAGTCTATATGTAATAACAATTTAGAATGTCGAACTCCAGAGCCAAGCGAAGAAGACCAATGCGAGTTGACGAATGCGCGCCTCCTCTCCAGGCATATTTGGCACCACATTCACCAATGGAGCTAAGGACGAGACCTGGATTGTTCGAATCGGGTGGTCAGGGAAGGCCCCGAGACAAATGTCCTGGTGTGGGTGAAGACCGAGTCGGATAACAATTGGCTCGTCGAGGCCCGAGATCGAGTATATATGTAATAACAATTTAGAATGTCGAACTCCAGAGCCAAGCGAAGAAGACCAATGCGAGTTGACGAATGCGCGCCTCCTCTCCAGGCATATTTGGCACCACATTCACCGATGGAGGTAGGGACGAGACCTGGATTGTTCGAATCGGGTGGTCAGGGAAGGCCCAGAGATAAATGTCCTGGTGTGGGTGAAGACCGAGTCGGATAACAATTGGCTCGTCGAGGCCCGAGATCGAGTCTATATGTAATAACAATTTAGAATGTCGAACTCCAGAGCCAAGCGAAGAAGACCAATGCGAGTTGACGAATGCGCGCCTCCTCTCCAGGCATATTTGGCACCACATTCACCGATGGAGGTAGGGACGAGACCTGGATTGTTCGAATCGGGTGGTCAGGGAAGGCCCAGAGATAAATGTCCTGGTGTGGGTGAAGACCGAGTCGGATAACAATTGGCTCGTCGAGGCCCGAGATCGAGTCTATATGTAATAACAATTTAGAATGTCGAACTCCAGAGCCAAGCGAAGAAGACCAATGCGAGTTGACGAATGCGCGCCTCCTCTCCAGGCATATTTGGCACCACATTCACCAATGGAGCTAAGGACGAGACCTGGATTGTTCGAATCGGGTGGTCAGGGAAGGCCCCGAGACAAATGTCCTGGTGTGGGTGAAGACCGAGTCGGATAACAATTGGCTCGTCGAGGCCCGAGATCGAGTATATATGTAATAACAATTTAGAATGTCGAACTCCAGAGCCAAGCGAAGAAGACCAATGCGAGTTGACGAATGCGCGCCTCCTCTCCAGGCATATTGGCACCACATTCACCGATGGAGGTAGGGACGAGACCTGGATTGTTCGAATCGGGTGGTCAGGGAAGGCCCAGAGATAAATGTCCTGGTGTGGGTGAAGACCGAGTCGGATAACAATTGGCTCGTCGAGGCCCGAGATCGAGTCTATATGTAATAACAATTTAGAATGTCGAACTCCAGAGCCAAGCGAAGAAGACCAATGCGAGTTGACGAATGCGCGCCTCCTCTCCAGGCATATTTGGCACCACATTCACCAATGGAGCTAAGGACGAGACCTGGATTGTTCGAATCGGTGGTCAGGGAAGGCCCCGAGACAAATGTCCTGGTGTGGGTGAAGACCGAGTCGGATAACAATTGGCTCGTCGAGGCCCGAGATCGAGTATATATGTAATAACAATTTAGAATGTCGAACTCCAGAGCCAAGCGAAGAAGACCAATGCGAGTTGACGAATGCGCGCCTCCTCTCCAGGCATATTTGGCACCACATTCACCGATGGAGGTAGGGACGAGACCTGGATTGTTCGAATCGGGTGGTCAGGGAAGGCCCAGAGACAAATGTCCTGGTGTGGGTGAAGACCGAGTCGGATAACAATTGGCTCGTCGAGGCCCGAGATCGAGTCTATATGTAATAACAATTTAGAATGTCGAACTCCAGAGCCAAGCGAAGAAGACCAATGCGAGTTGACGAATGCGCGCCTCCTCCTCCAAGGCATATTTGGCCACCACATTCACCAATGGAGCTAGGGACGAGACCTGGATTGTTCGAATCGGTGGTCAGGGAAGGCCCCGAGACAAATGTCCCTGGTGTGGGTGAAGACCGAGTCGGATAACAATTGGCTCGTCGAGGCCCGAGATCGAGGTATATATGTAATAACAATTTAGAATGTCGAACTCCAGAGCCAAGCGAAGAAGACCAATGCGAGTTGACGAATGCGCGCCTCCTCTCCAGGCATATTTGGCACCACATTCACCGATGGAGGTAGGGACGAGACCTGGATTGTTCGAATCGGGTGGTCAGGAAGCCAGAGACAAATGTCCTGGTGTGGGTGAAGACCGAGTCGGATAACAATTGGCTCGTCGAGGCCCGAGATCGAGTATATATGTAATAACAATTTAGAATGTCGAACTCCAGAGCCAAGCGAAGAAGACCAATGCGAGTTGACGAATGCGCGCCTCCTCTCCAGGCATATTTGGCACCACATTCACCAATGGAGCTAGGGACGAGACCTGGATTGTTCGAATCGGGTGATCAGGGAAGGCCCAGAGACAAATGTCCCGGTGTGGGTGAAGACCGAGTCGGATAACAATTGGCTCGTCGAGGCCCGAGATCGAGTATATATGTAATAACAATTTAGAATGTCGAACTCCAGAGCCAAGCGAAGAAGGCCAATGCGAGTTGACGAATGGAGCAGACCTGTATTCGCGTTTGATTGACGACAAAACGATCAAGTTTATTTGGGAAAACAATTATGACAAGGGACCTGAATAAATCGGACACATCTTCTAACGATAGTCCGTGAACCCAAAGAGTACTCGACAATTATAGTGCAAGTAGTACTCACCCAGTTGACAAATTACCAACGGTGATCGCTAATCGGGTGTCAATTGGCAAAATCAATCTTGTGTTCTGGGTTACGCTGGAGACAGCACGAAAGGGTGAGATGTTTGACCACCTGTAACCCACCACAGCCAAAAATACTAACTTAGTCTAAAATCGATTTGATGATTTCCTGGATAGAAGACTGTGGAATAACATTAAAGCAAATAAAAGAAAAGATTACGAGGAATTTTAATTCTAAAAGGATATTTAGAATTATATGGGAAAAGAAACTGATTTGAAATGGATTTGTAATGTAAGTGTAATTTGATTAAAAGACTCATTGTTTGTTCCAAGTAAAAGCATATAAAATGCAGTGACTGCTCAGTGGAGAGTAAAAAATATTTCCATCTTCGTTTTCTTGTAAAACCATTTTTAAAAACGCTACACTAAATGATTCGAGTGATTCCGACGCCATTTCAAATTAATTTCAGAGATTTAAAAATTTCTATTTTTCAAAATAGAAAATTTACAAGTAAAAGTAAAACAACCTTTACTTAACATAAACAAATTGATTTATTTATAAATCATTATAAATCAAAAAAATAAAATATTCACTGATCAACAAAAAATGAATTTTATAGTTCACTACTGATCATAAAAAGTAACAATTAATTATCAAGCTTCCAATTTATTCAGATATTCCAATCAAATTATTTGCTCGTTATTTCTTGGATCCATAATTGGTTTGTGTAGTGGTTGGATAACAAATCGTTTCGACTTCATATTATTGTTAGGATTTGTTACATATTTCGTGAATTATAGGCATATGGAATATTTTTGAAAATACGGAACCATTTCAAAAGCTTGGCTCAATTGGAGGTTTTGGGAATTTACATGTTCATGAATTCCAATGCAAGATTCTACACTACTTGGCGGAATTACTTCTGAAACAGAATTACTTTGCAGAACTAAATTTGACTGTGTCTTTCCCATAAGAAATTGTGGTGATTGCGAACGGGGAATGGATGAAGGTGTTGGTCTATTGTGTAACAGATTTTGGATAAGAAAGGCAAATAATCACAAATTTTGACATTGTACATCTCAAAAACCCATGAAAATTAATTAAATCTAATAGACAATCCAATTCGAGAAATATAAATCGTAAAATTTGGGATTATTTGTCTTTCTGATCCAAAATCTGTAATACATTGGCCCTAAACTGTAATCAGGGTGACGGAATACATGGTCCAATCACAAATAGGAATAGAATTTCAAATAACATAAAAGTTTTATGATAATCAAGTATAAGAACTTAAATGAATTGAAATAGTGATAACAGTCATTTAAGAAATGTTTCAAAATTATATTTAATAAATTTTTAGTACAGGTAACCCTCGATTAACACGGTACTTGAATAACACGATTTCGCTTTAACACGGTTAAAATATCGCGGCACACCCTTGTCTAACACGATATTTTTTAGCACGGTTTTGATTTTACACGGCTTCAAAATTGATGAAAACCCTTAATTAACACGGTTTCAAAATTCAAATTTTTACAATCTTAGTTGACTTGTTGGTGTTATATCAACATTTAATGCATACTACATCAGGCGAACGTTTAAAAAAATTTTAGATGAAATGGACTCAGATTCTAGCTTAACCGTCAGTCAAGTATGAAAGAACTTTACAATTTTGGACTGTGTAAAATTAGTTGCTTTGGCTGTAGAGGAATTACAACCTTCCACATTAAACGGTAGCTTGAAACCTATATGACCTGAAGTGGTTCTACTTAATAATAGAATTCAACCAGTGGTGGATAAATATCGTGCTATTGTCGATTTCGCTCATTCCTTAGGCGGAGAAGGATTTGAAGATTTGGCCATTCGGGATGTGGAAAAATTGCTAGGCGAACCAAAAATTTTTTGGAACCATCCCCATGAATTGTATTAATGGTTAGTCTCGATTAACACGATTTTGATTAGCACGGAGTATTCTTGGAACCAAACTACCGTGTTAATCGAGGGTTACCTGTATTAATCAAACTTTTCATTTCGTTCTTTTCCTCGCGCTCTATTATTATGTCCATGATCAGAAATGTCCCCTTAGATTTCTTCACCTGCAACCATTGGGTAGAATATAGTTTAAGTGCAATTATAGGTGATATTTGATTGGCCATAATTGTGTTCTAATTGATCATTATTCGTTATAGATCGCCCATTTAGGCTATGATACGTTTTTGTATATAATATTTATATAGATTTTGTTACGACCGTGTAACAGCTCACTACACATGGATAAATACCGAAAACTCTCACAGGACATCAAAAAGCAAACCGGAATACATACATCAGTGGAAGCATTCATAGCCTGCTTCCTTGGAACCTGGATAAAGGACAACAACTCAATACTAAAGAAATTAGGTTTCAAACTTGCGGAATACAAGGAACCAAAGTCAAAAATGATCGAAAGAGTCACAAAAGGGTCGCGAAAGACATACGAAAATCACAGACGTTTCTTCACATAACACGAAAGAGCCAGGATCAGGATAACTGCACCCGCATCCATAAAAAGGTGCACTTGATATCTATCACTAGTCATGGAAGAACCAGTTCAACCATGCCTGTTTATGATACATTTATTGTATCCAAGATTTTGTATTTTTAATAAATAATTTATTATTAATAAAAATTTAGAATCATTAAAAATTGATTACTGGAAAATTTCTGAGGAAAACCAAGTGGCGCAATGACAGTTAAAAAGGGCCGACCATAGAAACAAATTAATCGAAAAGTTTTTAGAGTTTTATAAAAATCTAATAGATAAATCTGCAAATATTCAAAATGCAGACAATGTTAGAACAGAAACAATTACACGTCAATTTGTTGCAGATTTCTCGCCCCCCTTTTTTGATCCATCGAAAATTATAGTGTCATAATGAAAACGGTCCGATATTCGTACATTTAATTTTATTGGTAAAATGCGACTGTTTGCTATAAGTGCACAGCAATATAACACGGACCTAACACAAGTAGTGGGAGGTTGGGGTATTGTCCCGTCTGCTAATTCCGAATGAGTTTCGAAGAAGTACATATAATCGTGATTTTATTAACTATAAACAAACATCTAAGCATGCTAGCAAAAGATTTTAAAAAACACTTTTTGCTGAAGAAAAATTTCTAGCAAGTTACGAGTGGGTTAGGGAACCATATCACAATGTTCCACAAGGTCTCTCGACTTCTGAAGACGAAACTTTTATCGATTTTACAACAAACAGTGAAATCAAAAAATCTATTTTTAAATTTTGGACTGGTTTGGATGAAGAGTTTTTGCGACATTAAAACGAAGAGCTTTGCAAATACTTTTACCGTTTTCAACATCTTATATTTGCGAAACCGGATTTTCTGCGGTGGCTTCGTTGAAAACAAAATACAGATCACAGCTAAATATAGAAAAAGAACTTAGGGTATCCATATCTGGTATTACTCCTTCATTTCAAAAACTTTGCAATGAGAAACAGGCTCAAGGAACTCAATAATTAGTAACAGCGCATATTTAACTGGTATTTGTTTCATACTAATCAAGTTAAATAATAAATTATTTAATTATACAATTTCTTTTATTTAACCTTCAATAAAGTTTTAATTTTTTTTAAATATAATCGCGCCCCCCTTGTAGTAACGCCGCGCCCACAGGTTGAGAATTGCTGGGCTAAGGGGAATCCTATCAATGAGGCAAAGTTTGACATTGCCGCTTTTACTAATGGTCATGTGAAATTATATTGCGATGAACAAAGCAATGGGGATTACATCAAATTGACGAATGAGACCGATAATCAGATCAATCTCAAGTTGCTAATCTGAAAGAGTCCAATTTTTTAGAGAAAATGTCAAGTGATTTTTAAAATATATAAATTTTAGTGTAATAAATTTTTAATTTTATCAATCGTGATTTGTCTTAGTTACTATAATTGGTGTCAGAAGAGGGGGGATGACATGTCTGTGTGGGCATTTGCCATCGTGCGCAATTGTCATTGTGATGTGAATTGCCGAGAGGGACTCATCGACGAGTCGCGCCCAACGATTGTATTCAAGTTAATTTGAAAACATGATTTTACTTTTCTATTTCAGTTTTTCTTGTTTTTATTCAATTGAAATAATTATTTTTTGAAGAAATTTTTAGTCAGCATTGGAGGTGAATAATCCATCTACTAATAATGAATAAAATGTTTGATAAGGAGTGTGTAACAGAGTTTGTATAATATTATCAAATGGGTAAAATTGGAGATATCAGTAGAAAATTCGTTTTGGAAATATTATTAACAATCAGTAGAAAAATTTAATTCAATGAAAATTATATTTATGAATAGTGAAAAGGATTCTAATTTCAAAAAAACCAACTAACCGAAATTTAGTAAACATACAACGAAATTTCGACAATACAATGAAAATACTAAGTTTTGATTAAAGCTATCTTTTAATTTGAATTGTTTATGGATTTTTGGAGGAATTTGTCGAGAAAACAATCAAATTTGCTAAAGATTTTTTCATCTAAAGACTCTTGGGAAAAAATAAATTCTAACACAAACTTATATAGCATGCTGATGGTTTAACATCAAATTCTTACATATCGTATTTACAGTTAAAAGTTAATTAATATTTTTAAATATTTTAGAATGTCAAATTTTACTGAAACCTTAGTCAATGAAATAAACTAACCCCGCGATTCATTAAGTCATTGGAATCATTGATTCAAGTTAATATATAACTCGGTTTTACTTGGGCAAAAGTTATATGGTAAATGATTTTACCAGTCTTGTACGTTGGAACCAAACTGTGCTTCTTAAATAAATAAATTTATAAATCATAACTTAAATTAAAAAGCTACTTTGATAATGGATTAAATCATGTCAAATTTAAATTGCCATCTGCATCCATTTTTTATTCAATATTTTCAATATTTAAACAACTTTATTCTTTTCAAAATTATGAAACACATTATTTTTGATTAACAAAATCATAACATCATATTTTATTAAAATATTTTGACATCTTTATTAAAAATTATTTAAATAGAACCAAATTGTGACATGCAGTAAAAAATTAAGTTTCATAATAGTAATATTAAATCCATATTTGTCTCTCATTAAACCAAAAAAGAAATTCATTACATATCAGAAAAATACTGAGATGTGAAATAAAATTTATCATAATATGGTGCCAATCAAGATTAAACCAAATAAAATAAAATGAGAAAATATATAATTATATACAAATATTGGTCACCCTTTATTTTCCTCTTTTTTCATTATCGTTGCTAATTTTCCAGACTTAGTTATTATTCTTAACTAGATTCTCCATTATTCTTTCTGTATTCTCATCTATTTTCCTACATGGTTGTCTATTTTCAATTCGTCTTTTTCCTTCACAATCTCATTTATTTTCAGTTATATATCCGTCTATGACTTCGGCTGTATTCTCGTTTATATTCCCGTCTATGTTTCTTTCTAGGTACTCATCTATATTCTCGTTTATCTTTCCTTTTACATTCTCGTCTATATTCACGTCTGTTATTTCCGTTTATATTCGTAGCCATTATTCTCATTTATATTCGCATCTATTATTCGTATCTATTATTCGCATCTATTATTCGCATCTATTATTCGCATCTATTATTCGCATCTATTATTCGCATCTATTATGTCATTTTCCTTTGACTCACTTTGTCCTCTATTTTTCTGTCTACCAGTTCTCTTATCAATTTAGTCTTTAAGCTCTAATTGTTTCTCTTTACTTCGCTCTGTCTTTTTCCATTTACTTGGTCTTCTTTTTATTTCTCCTGCATGCTTCTTTTTACTACTCTTCCGGGTTTTCCCCACTCTCCTGACTCCGGATGCGAAACACTCGCACTGGTCGATCTCCGATCGTGTGGTGATCAGTCACACGCAGAGATGTTCCAGTATATGAGACGGGCCCTGTTCCACATCTTTCGTCAGGACAGTTGGTACTTCCCTGGACCTTATCCGTACTACGCTAACTGTAGCTCATGGTTTGTGTATTTCTTAAAACAGAAAACTTTTGGCCTATTTGTATGCTCTCCATTTTCGTAATACCTTTATTCTCATTTATACGACATGCCCTTAATTTACTTGTCTTGGTTACACTTGGTCATTTTTTATTACTCTAAATATATTTACTTTTCTTACTTGGTTAATGTTTTAATGTCGCTTTTACTCTCACTGTTTCGGTTGACTTATTTCTCGTTAATATACTCACTATTTCCTCAGACAGATCCCTTTCGCATCACTCGTTAATATTTGTTTATCCATTTTATTCGTTACCCTTCTATTCGTTAATGGTTTATTTACTAAACATCCCTGCTCAATTTTGTAATTTATCACGCTTCCGTATTTGTATATTTTCCTTAGCTTTGATTCTTTATGTTACCTCTCACTGATTTCCCCCGTCATAATGTTTCTCATTTCGTATATTTTACGTTTTCAAAATTCGTTCGTTGTTTTTCTGTTGATTGGCCTCTTTGTTCCACTCCTTATATTTTATGTTTTTAACTTATTTCCGCGTCTATTTGCTATTTTACTTTTGGCACATAACTTTGGTTGTTCATTTATTTTCATTCTCTCATTTAATTGTTTATCTATGTCGTGCCGTGATGTTAAGCTTTCAATTTTTTGTTCTATTTCATTGTATCGTGTTTCATTTTATATTTGTCGTTTCTTGCTGTTTTGATTTTTCATTCAAATGTCTTTGACTATGCTTTCGTTTTGTGTTTTCCTTGTCATTTTTATTGTGTTTATTTGTTCACATTCTATTTTGTTATGTGTGCGCTCTTCATTTTCTGTCAATCATGTTTTTTGTATAATTTTTCTCGATTGTTCTTATTATTGCTCATGTCCATTTTGACTTTCATCTTGATCTCCCGTTTGTTGTTATCTTAGTTTGATCTCATTTTTCCTCCGCGTCTTCGCCAAATGTCGTCCCCGACATTCATTATTTGATTTATTTATTATCTTGTGTTCTCTCGGTTCTCAGTATTTTGTTTTCGTGTCCTCTCTACAATATTTGTCCAACGTCCATTTTCTCTGATTGATTTTCTTTACTCTTCAATAAGCGAAGATTTTAATATTTTTGATTTTTCGCGTTATTTTATCTTTGTTTATGGTGATCGGTCCTCTAATTTTATTATATATTATTTTGATTGGGGTGTATACACCGATATATACGAATATTTATATGCAATTAGTCCTCTTTTTTAGCACTCAGTTCCGCCATTACCATCTCTTGTATTCCTTGCTTTTGTATAGCTAATGTTATTTACGATGGTATGACGCTTTTCTGCTTTCATATTTCTCCTGTGGTGGTCTTGGGATTGATTTCCACTGTGATCCGTTTTATTCTATTAATTCACCTACGTTGAGTCCTAATCTTTTATCTGAATTTTATTTCATTTTACTTCCCGAAGTTATATACTAATTATACGGCGCTGGTATATATACATATATTTTTATATAATCATATACTTTTATGCATTGATTGTTCGCACTATATACAGTCATAACCCTTTCTATGTACTTGGGGTTCGTAAGTCATGATGTTTTTCCGATAGCTTCCCCCTGTTCTAAGTTTAGTGTTCTGTAATCTTTCATTTACTGTATATTTCACCCGTCTGATTCTAATTGTTTCTCATTCTCTGTGATATCGTTGTCGTTAGATGCTTTTTTTTCATAGTTCATTTCGATTATAAATATAAGCCTTGTGCGTATAACTGTGCTGTATTTTCATATTTCTTTGGCTAACCTTGGGCTTCTTGGTTTCTTTCGCTGGATCATTTTGTCGATATCCACCATGTTATTCCGGTGTCTTGTGTATTTATTTTCATTAATTTCTCTATTTACTTTGTTAATTTCCCGAGCCGTTCTACATACATTTTTAAAATTCATTTTCTACATATCCTTGATGTCTGTGATGTTCGCCTATTTCACAAAGTTGTTCAGTCAGTTTTAGTTTAGTTCTTGTGCCTTTGCCACGGGAATTTTCGATTTACTTCTGCTCGCTTTTATATTGTGATTGATTTTAATGGGTTATTCGTGATTGTCTTTAGTTTAGTTTCCAGCCAGTTTTATCCTTCCATTTGCTTTGGAGCTATGTTTAGTTCTTGCTTTCCTTCATTTAATTAACGCTTTTATTTATTCTATGTTGGTGACGTAGTTATCATTTTACCCGTGATGTTTTGATGCCTTTCGTTGTCTTTACTTTTTTTTCACCTTCCATAAAATTTGTTGATTCGTTCTGTTTCGTCTGGTCTACTCGTCTCTTGAAATGTTTCTTCACCCAGTGCTGTATTTATTCAGAAACTGAAAAAGTACTATTCCTTCCACATTATTATTCGTCTCGGATTTATATTTGCATAATCTAACTTTAATGAGCCGTTCAATTAACTCTGTGTTCAAGACATGGTTATCATTTGGTGCTTTGTTACCTGTCGAGTTTCATCATAATTTTTATTTGAATGTTTATTCGATCGTTTTTATGGTTTAGTCTTTCATTTTACCGATGCATTTTAACATCCTTGGGTACTCTACTCTTGGATTGGTATGTGTAGAAAGTATTACTTGTAGAGCATAATTGGTTTGAACATTCATTATCATACACCCTATGTATCGACAACTCAATACCAGAATCATTATGTAAATGGGTTTTTCATAAACCCCTTAATCCTTTTATTCTTATATATCATATGCATATAATCATTCATACCATTACATATTCATCTTTCAGTGTATTCTCAAACAGTTCTGCTTCAAAGGCAGCTATCATTCCATCTGTTTATCCATTCACTAATTTAACAATATAATCAAAATTAACCTTTATTAATTCATTGACATAAATATTATCNTTGTTTCTTATCGTTCGTCCTCAAGTATTTCCTAGAAAATTTATTCGAGTCTCCGCATCATGTCCGATTTCCAGACGACATCGTCGCCAGCACCATAGAGAAAGAATACCTTTTGCAAATCAATAACTTTTATTAAAAATAAAATATTTTAATTATTCGTCTTTATGCATATCAATTATAAAAAATACATTCATTCCACTTACTACAATTCTTTCCTCGAGAGTATTGAAAAAAAGGTCTAGATTTTTCCCTTTTCAAGTTAAGCGTACTGTTAGTTCTACTGAAATCCTGATCGCTGTCTAAATAGTTTTAACTAATCTTAGTTCCGGTAAATCGTTTCGAGTAACTGGTTCCTAGTAAATGTTGTATAAATGCTCGATAAGTGAATCCTGAATGAATTATTAGATCCTAGTCCTGTAGAGTATAGCGGTTAAAATGGTACTCTACAGATATTTTGCATTTCTTTTATACTATTTCTCGTCCAATCAGGACACGCCTTGTGTGTAATATTCTTATTTATTATTATTTTTGTTTTTTTTAATGTAATATTCTACATTTTTAATGACTTTTCTTATTTTTATTATTATTTTATTTATTTTCCTATTTTTATTATTTTTCTCCTGTTTTTCCTGTGACTTGGTTGTTTTTTGGTTATAGTAATTTTTTGTTTTAATTAGTTTATACATTTATTTGACAATGGTTTATTTCTATTTTATTTCCTAATTTCTGGTTTATTTTTCCTTAAATTTATCATTTTATTTCCTTCGGCTATTATGTGTGGTGAGTTATTTTCTTTTTCATCTTATTTTTCGTCTTATATATTTTATTAGTTATTCTTATTCCCTTTATATTCTTATTTCTTTTATTGTTATCTAATTTAGTTGTTCTTATATTTTCCGCGCTTTTCGTGAAATTTATTTTATCCTTTTTATTCATTCTTAACCTGGTTTCCAACACTCTCGAAGCTTGGCTCAACAATTGCATTCAAATGCGCAAACAAATTTCAACTTGGAATGTGCACACAAGCGATCCCAAACAACCACTCGGTCACCAATCCACAAAAACATCTGTACATCTGTAATCAACAGGCATGTATGCACACTAGATAAGTTTGTGTGTTACTGAAATTTTAATTTACAGAATTTACAGTACAGAATTATTTTTCAGATTTATTGGTGATTTCTCATGTTAAATATTTTCTTATGTCGAACATTGGAATTTTACTGATTGGTGATACAAACTGTTTCACATCGAACTCTGTATGACATTATCAGATCATTTAACTAATCACTGACGCCTTCGGAAGATTGAGCTGCCAATCAGATACGAATACTTTACTAATTTCCGATGATGATGTCGAAATTGTTTTAATTGATGTTGGAAGTTATCCATGTTTTAAGCCTATTATAAGATTTTGACAATCTACATGAATTGTTATTAAACAATTGTTATTGAATACATATTTTTCGAAGTTAGTTTTGGTTTTTGATTTTATTTAATTATATTGTTGTCTTTTCTTTAATTTTCATTTTAGTACAATTAATTCTGTTTTAACCTAAATTTTTCCAAATTTCTATTTTTTAGTTGTTAATCAAATTTTATTCTACTTAAGTAGTTCTATTTCCCAAAAATAACACACTACAAATTATAGTTACAATTTAATAAAAAATGATAATGGTTATTTTATTTATCTTAACCTTATACAACAATTTTATTTTGCGCATTTCTACATTACCCCAAACTTTTAATTAACCATATACAGGGGCCGCCGCTTATTATAATCACGGTTAACATTATCATTCGACTAATGTTATCACTTTTACTAAGTCCCGCCCGCATATTCCTTTTAATATTGAAAATTATCTGCTTATTGTTATCAGAATCTATTAAAAAATTCGCTTATTGTTATCACTTTTTGAATTGAAAATATCAATTAAATCTCAATTAAAATCTTTAAATGAAATTGTTAGGGATAGGCCCCTGGCCTTAAATTATTTTAGAATCACAAAAGTAATTCATTTTGTAAATTAAATTAGAAGTACATTAGGAACTTAGGGTAGAAAAATATTGTTGCTAAAACAAAATTGATATCGATTAAAAAGCTATTAATTCTCCAACGAAAACGAGATTGGTTTTAAATTGCTAGCAGATTTGGATTGAGTGCTTAATATTTACCAGCCGTTGATTTGAGCTGAGTATAAAAGAAAAATCGCAAAACAGAAAGAGAAAGAGAGAAAGTAGCCGAATTTGACTATGGGGGAGACGAGAAGAAACCAGAATATTTTAGTACAAAACGAAGAGTCAGAATTGTTGAGAAAAATTTAGATATAAGTAAAATTTAATTAAATATAAGGGTTAGTGAGGATAAATTGTATCCTTGGATATTTAAATATAGCGATTACAAAGTAGTTCTCACATACTTTAGTAATCCCTGGGCGCCCCAAAATCATTCCCACTTGCTTAACCATTCTTTTAACTTTGTGCGATTGTTGTGCTACATAGGAGCCAACAAGTTCTTGCAGACTGTTGACAACAGTAGGGACCAAAGAATCCTATATCTGAATTGTTCTATAAACATAGTAATTGTAAATTATTTGTTTATAAAATTTTAATAAAAGTATTTGAAAAAGAAAGTTGTTTAGTTTTGTTTTTGTATATATATCTATATATATATTGTATATATCGTATATATATATATATATATATATATATATATATATATATATATATATATATTGTATATATATTGTATATATATCTATAGTTATTTATATTTAAACTTTACTAATTAAATTGGAGTCAACTGTGTTGAGATCAACCCCCATCCGTTTTGATCTTAACACAATGTTTCGCTAAAAAAATTTATTGAAAAATCAAATCCTTGTCTGATATGAAGCTTAATTCATTAAATGCAATTGCATTTACTTTCTGTTTAATTTAAAGTGTTAAAAATTTAAAACTTTTTTCAACAAACCAAAATGTCCGAGAAACAGAAAAAACTTTATTTAGTCTGGATTTATGATTTTCATGAGTGGTTATTCACCTATGCTAGTCTAGCAGAGTCGATGCCATACTGCTTCACGATGATGCAATCTACTACTCTGCTCTTACACACGGTTCTACACCTCAGGTGATATCCCCTACTCTTATGCAATTCTGATGACATAACACCATTCACTGTTCGGATTTATTATCATCCTACCGGGAGAAATTTCGCTATTGTGTGTCTAACTGCATGCATGTTCGAGATGTAGTCACTCAGAATTTTCTACTAGAGTTTCCATGAGCTGAAAGAAAAGGTTCAAATTATTGATAACTATGACAAATTACCATAGATGGGTCAGCGAAATACATCTGTTCAATTAAAAATCTCTCAGCCTTTATTTTGTAAAATTCTTAAAAATCGAAATGAAATTTTGAGTGAAGCAAAACTAAATGAAAATTTAAGCCGTATGCGAAAACGGGTTGGAAAGGATTCTCAGGTTTAATCTGGTTCAAAAATTCAAAAGAACGCATGACAGTACTTTGCTATGCAAGCATGTCAGGCAGCAAATCAAAACTGTTGGTTATTGGATAATTAATAATAATAACAGCTTCCAGTTGATTACTATTCTAACAAAAATGCTTGGATGACAACTCTGATCTTTAATGAATGGCTTCTCAAATGTAATAACTTAACCATAAAATTGTTTTGTTGGTTGACAACTGTACCGCACATATTGTTAAGGTCAATTTAAAACAGATCAAGGTCATCTTCTTACCAGCAAATACGACAGCTTTGATTCAGCCCTGTGATCAAGGAATCATTCGAACACTGAAGGAATATTATCAAAGGGAAATGAGATCAAGAGTCTTGGAAAATATGGATAGTCAAAAACTGACTGCAAATGAGTTAGCCAAAAAAAACAAAAAACATTCTTGATACTCTTCATCTTTTACCAAAGACGTGGAAAAGTGTCTCTGAAAACACAATAAAAAATTGCTTCAGTAGAAGACTTGGAATTGTTTAAAACTCAACTGACATATATGATGAAGCTTTTGAGGAATGGATGTTAATTGATCAAAACATACCAATCGCAGAAAAACTGACAGATTCTGACAGTCTGTGACACAGTAACTCAGACTAGCCCAGCATTAATTGAGGACGAAGATGAAAGCCAAACAAACAAACCGCCGACTGCTCGTGAAATCAGAAATGCTCTACAAACTTTAGGACTGGAGTACAGCACAGATGTTCAGAATTTCACAAACATTATGAATGAGGCTAGTTTACTGAGAAAAGATTTTTACATGATTTTTTCTAAGAATTTTATCAATGTTGAGATTTCCGAATATAAACAATTAAAAAGTTTTAAAAAATGCATTTTTCCGGTTATTATCATTCGGATAATGTTATCGGTTTTATGTTGGTCCAAAGTAATTATAATAAAAGATAAATAGTAAAATAACGTTTTCACATATTTATTAATATACACATACACACATATATTTTACAATTATATTTACTGATCATCACGTTTCTTGATAGGCTTCCTAAATAAATCATACAAATTTCTGGCCTAAATCCAAAAATGAATATGAAAAATAATCCCAACAAAACCTTGAGAGCTCCTAAACCCGGACACGACATAAGCTGTTCGAAATCTGACAACATAATCGCTTCAATTGACTGCCGGAAAACCATAAATAAAAACACAATAAATAAAAACTACTCCAAATGTTTCCATTAAAGTTCTAGCGTCAGTTTTATTAATTGATGCAATTGAAGTTAGAAAAGATACATGTTTGTTCATTTTCTCTTCAACTTCCGATAGCTTTTCCGTTTTTAACTTTTCTCCAGTCAAAATATCAGGAGGTTTATTTTCAAACATTTTAAATGACTCCAAGTATCGAGCCGCTTCATCATTGCTACCAACCAACTCAAATTAGAATAAATAAAAGCCTACAAACCTCCATGCTAACAACATTGTCAGATTATTGGAAATGCATAGTTGAGAAAGCTCTCGTATTTCCTGAGTTGAATCGACCTAATTTAACAAGGAAAGGTTGTAAGAAAATATGTAAAAATAGATGAAAGATTCTAATATTGCGGGTTAATTTATCATCATTAAGACTCGCGCCAAAGAGATTACTGGTCCATTACGCAGTTGCCAGACTTTCTACGACTAAGTTACAGAAACTTCAAAACTACTACGAACCTAAACTAAACGGTACATAGCTGTAAATGAGAATTCCCATAAACTGAAGTTCTCATAAAATTCAAAAATATAGATAATAAAATCAAATAATCGACAATTTTATTTTTAATAATTTTTTAATAGATTAATTTGTCAAAACTCTTACAATCCTTTAATGAACACAATAAGTTGGATAAAAAATAAAAAGAAGACACTCGTGCCAATTGTCAATGATTATAGGTTTAAAAAACGGCAAAGGCGGCAATGAAAACAAATATTGGATATGTACATTTTAGGGTGTAAAGTCACATGCATTAGCAATAATCAGAATTTGCAGAAAGTAAATGGTTTACACGAGCATCCCATTGATAGCACAAGCAATATTATAAACGAATTTAAAACCATCCTACGTCGTAAAATATCTGAGGGATTTCATTCAAAACTAAACAGGAAATTGAACAAACCCCATCCAAACTTTTAAAGATATAATTAGTCCTGTTAGAAATCATTGCCATCTCACCGGTAGATATGTAGGAGCTGCATGCAGGAAATGCAATGTCTCTCGTAGGATTAATAAATTATTACCGGTAGTTTTTCATAATTTAAGAGGCTATGACCTCCACCATATTTTGAAACATGACCTCAGTGATTTTCCCACTTGGGAGTTTAATATTATGCCTACCTCAACAGAGAAATTTATTTCTTTAATTGCTTATATTAACAAATTCCCTATTCGTTTTATTGACAGCATGCAATTTGTTAATTGTTCTTTAGCCAAAGCTGTGAAAACTTACTACTTTTCCTAGTGTTTTATCATCATTTGTTCTTGTATAGTTCATTGGATTAAATAATAACAAATGATGATAAATGCAATATAAATTTTATTAGGTATTAATACAAAACTTTAATAAAATTATATTTATCAGGTCGATTATATCCCAATTATTGCCAGTCATCAATTGGGCACATCGAAGAATGTCATGACGACATGAAAAAATATTATAGAAGAAAGCTAATAGTCGAAATAGAAAAAATGGGAAATGTAAAAATCCAGTTCACAATTTTAATAACATTTGTAAAGGATGGGGAGATTCGGGATAATTATTTTTCAAATAATGCACAAGATTTTTCAGTTAGTTTTCTGATTGATGGGATGAGCAAATTAAATGAAAAGGTCGAACGATTCACGTATTTAGGAAGCGGGTGGCGTGTAATCAATATACTGGAAATAGATTTTATTTTAACTAAATTCGCGCCCGTTAGTAGATTATCCGGACATAGTTATTTAAGAACCCCATCTGCGTTAAAATTTAAACACACTATTATTAACGTGAAAAACAATCACCATAAGTGTTTCTTATATAGCATTCTTGCACTTGGGAAAAGAGAACAAAAAGGTCGTAATCATCAAAGAGTTGCCAAATACTATGATTTTTTAAACATTTTTAATTACGAATTAGTCACAGATTGTCCAATGAGACTGTGCAAAATTCCCAAATTTGAGAGGCAAAATCCTGGCTTAAACTTGTCTATAAATGTTCTTTCGTACAATCCAGTCAGTTCTGATTCTATTATTTCCGACGATTATGTTGCTCACCACCCTCATCTTACATTGTTACAAGGTTATCGATGGTAGGCCGATTTATTTATTACTTCTCAGTAACAAAGAGAAATATCATTATACGGCTGTTACTGATAATTACGAATTAGTCACAGATTGTCCAATGAGACTGTGCAAAATTCCCAAATTTGAGAGGCAAAATCCTGGCTTAAACTTGTCTATAAATGTTCTTTCGTACAATCCAGTCAGTTCTGATTCTATTATTTCCGACGATTATGTTGCTCACCACCCTCATCTTACATTGTTACAAGGTTATCGATGGTAGGCCGATTTATTTATTACTTCTCAGTAACAAAGAGAAATATCATTATACGGCTGTTACTGATAAATTAATGAATTGTCATTTGAGTGAAGATAGAATATACAAATAAGGTGCTTTTGATCAACATGTTGCTTTATACTGACTGGAACAACACTTTATACACTCCCCAGTGTTTTTTTATTATTTACAGAAGTAGATGGATTGGGGCCCGCTAGATCACATCATCATTTTTTTAAAGTTTTAAAAGTATTTTCAAATACAAGTTCAAAGTATTACGCGCGCGGGGAATATTATTATCATATATACTCCTAGTCTATCCGACAAGATATTCTGTCCCCATATGGGTATTGCTCATATGGGTAATGGTCAAAAGGGTACTACTCACATTCAACATGTCTCAAAGTGTATAATATAATTATTATTAAATTCCGACCAACTTAAATCAATAAAGGGTAGGACCAAAATATATTACGTTGCGATATTTTAAAATTTAAATATATTTTAAAAACTTATTTTGACGCTAAAGTTGACTTATTTAACAAAGACATAATTATTGCACATGCTTTGCATAAATATTATTATTATTATTATTATTATTATTTTCAAAGATATTTTCAAATTTATTATTAATATTAATATTATTATTATAATTATTATTATTAATTTTATTATTATTTTCAAAGATATTTTCAAATTTATTATTATTATTATTATCATTATTAATACTATTATTTTTATTATTTTCATGATTTTCACGATTTTCAAAATTATTTTCTTCAAAATTCTTATTTTATTTATAAAATATTATTATTATCATTGTTAGGGATAGGCCTGAAGCCTTGTTGACAAAATAAATAAAAATTACTAAAATTAGAAATAGTATAAATAAAAATAATAAAGTATTACCAAAAATAAAAGACAGGTTTTATTAATTACTATTAATAGAATTAAGTAGTATATAGGAATATTTGATAATACTATTACTATATATAGTAATTATGAAATTGCTATTAATATAATAAATAATTAAAATGTGATATAAATACGGGTTCAAAACGAGAACCAGGGACGATAAAACATAGACGATAATTTGAGGACGAGAAACATTGAGAAGAATTTACAACGTATTTCAGAGTGAGAGACGATAAATTGAAAAGCAATAGTCTGGTCGATTAAATTAGTTGATTATTGTGATTAAAGAATCACTGTGTTTATTTTAATTAATTTCAACGCAACTCTGAGTTGTTTAAATTGGATATAAACAATAGCTCACACACGAAGAAATTCCGGCTTCAATTTCAAATCAATATCAACGGAGAAATTCTACTATAAATTGATCATCAAATTAGTTCAGAAGGAGAAGAAATAAGAACTTAGTCAAGAGCCAAGAATATTGTGGTCACGGAATTGTAAAGAAAATTGGTCTACAACAGTGTTTAGCAATTTAGGTAAATTATATTGTCAAGGGATAAATTAGTATCCTGTTGAATAGTTAAAATTAAGCGAACACAAAGTATTAGATCTTTTACTTTAGTGTTCCCTGTGTTGGTGTATGGAGGGGAGAAGAAATTTTCCTTAGTCAGACATACGATCCCATGCATTTGACTCAGACTGGCCCCAACACACACCAAATGACGACATTAATATGGCGATGTTTCCACGTTGGTTCTGCCCACACGGGTTGGAGTTGGTTAACAGGTGAGCCCCCTACCTTAGGACTACTATTAACCCCCTCACGGTTCAGGTTCCAAGGTGCCTCAGGACTTACCCACAATCTCATACATTCTCGGGTCGACCCTGGTCCAAGGGGACAACCTTCATTCAATGTCATATATTCAGTCTACCAATCAAATAAGGTGTTTCACTCATCATCCTCGCAAAATAACTCGTTAGATATCAAATAATTATATTAAATTATATTACACACATTAAATTACAAATAACAAAACCCATTTCATTAAAATCCGATGCACAAGAACTAGAGAATAAAATGAGTGTTCGTCATATACAGGAGAGTCGGCCAATACGCGCGTCCAATCAGGTAGACAAACACTGTTGTTACCTTGGAATTATCAAAACGCTTCACCGTCTGCGAACACTTCGTCAATGTCCACAGGTAAGTGGCGATCCGCGAGATACTTAACACCATCGGCCGGTACTACTCGAAATATTTCTTTGGCCGGAATCACATGCGAACTCAAAATTTCTTTGAGTGTGGACTGGGCCACTGATAACTATTAGTGCTATCCAAGACGGGGAATTCCCGAACCCGTTTGGTCAGTCCTGCCTCCGTGTATACCTTGTGGAGGGCTTCAGACTGTGCTTTAATTGTCAGCCTCTGACAACGACTCTCCTCCAGCAGGCTGTCCCTGCAATGCTCTAACCGGAGGATTTTCTTTCGCTCCTCCTTCATTTGTGGCGGGGAGAACCACGTGCCCTCATAGAGGTCAATACGCTTCTTTAGAGCCCCGATATAGAGATGGAGCTGCGCGATGTCCGCATTCTTATCGTCGCAGGAGAGGCAAGGACGAAGAGTGTTTCCGGTATTGTTTGATGTAGTCATCTAAAGGTTAAGATAGTTGTATTTCCACTTTAAATACTATTAAGTCAGCCGTCACACTTTCCCGACGCGGGTGTTACCGCATCCACTCAGTATTAATATCATACAAACTTTTTCAGACCTACATACCAGCGACAACGCTTAAACTCATTCAGGCCTCAAACATTCAAGTAAATTTGTTCGCACAGCTGTCGCTCGAAGAAAAGAAAACGGGACTTTCCCACATCCGCCTACTCGCCTATCGCGGTCTTGGGTCTATTTTCGGGGTTTCGGATTTGTCATTTAATAAGTCATCATCGATTCGCATTCATATTTTAGTATCGTTGATTTCATTTATTATTTACCCATTCTGTTTTACATACTACCCTAGACTTCGTCGACTTTCTGTGGGTTTAAGTTAAAGAAAATGTTTCCATACGGCTAAGCTTCCCTGGCGCTGCCCTAATTCAAGTTAAATAAACATGAAGTTCACAGGTGTTTAAATTTGCAATTGTTTATGTAAACCCTCGACTTTTATATTCTCACATTTTTGCCGTATCTGTCGTCATAACGACGCGAAATAATGAATGCCTGTAATCAAATATCGCCACTATTCTGTGTCATGAATGTGATTTGGAAAAAGTCGCGATGCATCTCTATATGGTGAGTTCATTGTGTAGTAATCGCAACACTCCTATTAATTCTCTCGTCCCTTGACGACTGTAGTAAATTTACTCATACACCACACCTCAATTCACTGTGATCATGCAAGCCTGATAATCGTCTGCCCTCCATAGTCCTAGTAGGTGTGATACATGCAGGTCGCAGTGTTCGATGAATGGATTATGCAACATCTCGACAAATAATTTTTCAGACGCATTGGGTTTCAGATTTATTTTTTAGAAAGAAATTTCTAATTCTCATGACGTAATCTATTCGCTATAGCTAATTGATATAGCTAATGTTTAACTACCGGCCCTCCCCCGTGATTCGACTTCAGATAAGGAGAGTCTACTCAATCAGGCCACGAACTCCTTCCCATTTTTAATCTACTGAAGTCATTATCAGATTATTATGGCAGATCTACTGCGCCGAAAATTTATCTGTCTACTGAACAAGTGAATAATCTTTCTATCCCCGTTGACAGTTTTTTCCCCAGGTCTATGGTAAGGGTTTACATAGCTTATCGGGGAGTTTTCACGTTTCGGCTAGATTTGACGGTTATCGACGATAGAAGCCTGACAAGATGGATTGCAGCGTCTACTCCACTCCGATTAAAATCTAGATGAGAGATCTATCCGCTAACGTCCTAGCGATGTACATCCTAAAAGTGTTCGAAATCTCCAGAAATCTCCAATGAATCTCATGGATAAAATTTTTGAATGTAGCTTTCTATTATTTAAATATTCGATTATTTGTCTCATCTATCATTGCCAATAGTAGTGAGGAGTTAACGAAAAAGTGATTTGCTATTGCGTTGGAAATTCCTACTTCGAAGATTTTCTGGAATTCTCAGCTGAAGGATTCTCTATATCCCACCTGGGTTCGTATCTGTTTATGAGAAAGATTTCGTGAAAACAACCGATCATCACTCGGTGGACAATTCTCTCCGTATGCAATGCCCAATATATCCGATGTCCTCACCCCTCCTGACCCACCTAAGAACGGCAATAGCTTTATCCGGATCCTCAATGTCACCCCTAATAGCCATTCTCGTAACTTCTTCCAAAGATTCATTTGAATTCCCCGCATCATATTGGATTCTCAGACGACATCGTCGCCAGCACCATAGAGAGAGAGTAACATCTTTCGGAATCAAAATTTTTATTAAAATAAAGTATTTTGTCTTATCATTCATTTCATATCAAAATCATAGAAACATTTTAATCAATCACCATAACTTACTAAATAGTTTCCTTCGAGAGTGTTGAAAAATGTAAGCGTTCGGATTATCAACTTAAATCGGTTTTCCTTTGGTTCAGTTAGACCCTTGTAGTAGATCTCGTCGAATTGTAGTTATAATAGTGCTTAATATGCTGCTATCTAGTCCTGTAAGAGTGCTTGAATATAGTTCTGTAGAGTAGCGATTAAAAGTGGTACTATAAAACAATAAAATTTTTACCTGTAGAGTAGCGATTAAAAGTGGTACTCTACAGATTTTCCATATTCCTTATATACTATTTTTCGTCCAATCAGGACGCGCCTTGTTTGTAATGTTTTTATTTATTATTATTTAGGTGTTTTTTATTGTAATATGTTGGATTTTAATGACTTCTTATTTTTATTATCATTTTATTTATTTTCCTATTTTTTTATTATTTTCCTCCTGTTTTTCCTGCGCATTTATTGTTATTTTATCATAACATAATTTTTGTTTTAATTAGCCTATACATTTATTTGAGAATTTCTATTTTATTTTATTACATTTCTCGTTTATTTCTTACGTTTTGTTATTTTATGTTTTTCTTTTTCTTATCATGTGTGTTGGGTAATTTTACCTTATTTGCCGCCTTATGCATTCTATTGTTTTATTAGTTATTTTTATTTCTTTTATATTCCTATTTCTTTTATTGTTATCTGATTTAGTTATTCCTATATTTCTCGTGGTTTTATTGAAAATTTATTTTATCCTATTTATTCGTTCTTAACCAGATTTTCAGCACTCTCGAAGTTTGGCCCAACACCTGGGCGCCTCAAAATCATTCCCTCTTACTTGCCCAACTCTTTAAGTCATATTGCGATCGTTGTGCTAGACAGGAGCCATCGATTTCTTGCAGGCTGTGGTAAACAGTAAGGATTGATAAATCCGTTTTCTTGTATTCTTTGCACATTAATTGTAAAGCAACTTTTGTAAATTATTAAATAAATTTTCATAAAAAGAGAAAGGAGTTTGTTTTTAATTCAGTGATTTAAACTTACACGCGCAACCACATTAAATATAACATAGATATAGCAAATATAGATAAGAACTCGTATAAATAGTTTGAAATTTCTCCATTTCAATTAGTTATTTTATAGTAAGAGTATATATATATATTTTATTTTGTTTAAATTATTTTATTAATTTCAGATAATTTATCAATGAATCAATTGGAACGAGGAGGACACAAAGGCCGAAGCTTCTATATTTATGAAGTAATGTTCCCCGAACCGAGAAACATAACAAAAAATATGAAGATATTGGAAGATTATATTGAAAAAACGAAAATAAAGAGATTTATTTCGTTTGATGGAAGACTGCTCTATACCGATGCAAAATGGCATACTTCCAAAAAAAGAGAGGATTTGGTGGCTGATGGTATTCAAATCACCATCAGGTTTATGTCAACATTTAGTAGAAATTCACCCGAATATCAGTTAATGTTGATAGTCAGAGAATCCAATAATAATTTATTGGTAAGGAATTAAATATTATATTAAACATATGTGAACGTTCAATCGGCCCTCTTTAGGGCCACAAATATGATTGTGCAATATTTCGAAATATTATTTTAAAAATTTAATAAAGTTATATTATAGAATTTTTCATCGTTGGTTTCTTTATTAAAATACAGTATTTTCATTGGGAATGTACTTACTGATGACAATACTACCCGATGAAAGAAATCAAATCAGGCAAATGTAGAGGCAAAGATAATCATCCATCTCTTTCAATTAATCTACTAGAAATTTCTCATCTAACTTCCAGAGCAAAATCCTATACATTCAAAGTCATAAATGTCTTAATTGCACCCAGACTTTATGGATACCCTGAATATTAGAGATTGAATATCACTTTTGCTATTGTATGAAACCTAGTCAATTATTTTCATAAACAAACTCTCTCCCTTTCTTTATGCCATCACAAAGTAAAGCTGTATTCATATTTTTACATTATAACTAAAATTGTTATGAATCCACCTTGAAAAAAAAATTTGACCTTGAAAAAATAATAATAAAATAGTCAAATGACCTTGAAAATGGTCTCGGGAAAACGTTAATAATTTTGCCAATAATAATGATAATAATAATATTTATATATCAATAGATAGACCTTGCACTATCGATCGATGAAATGAAATGATGGAAACAATAACTTTTGGGCAAACGAAAACCAGGGGCCCGCTAGATCAAATAATAATATTTTGAAAAATAATAATATTTTAACTATGAAAATATGGTAGTCATCATTTGTTAATAACTTTACCAATAATAATGATATATCAACAGATAGATCTTGCACTAAGCTTCAAAATAAGCTATCGATCGATGAAATAAAATGATTGGAACGATAACTTTTGGGCAAACGAAAACCAGGGGCCCGCTAGATCACATAATAATATTTTGAAAAATAATATTTTCTTGATGATTCATAGGAAGAGTCATTGTCTTTGTTCTATAAAGTGATGAGTCGTCAGATGAATCATGGGCTTTGTTATATAAAGTGACGAGTCATGTTCTTTGTCCTATAAAATGATGAGTCATCGGATGAGACATGGTCTTTGTTCTATAAATTGATGAGTCATCGCCTTTGTTCTAAAAATTTCCCGGTCGGTGGGGGGGGGGGGGGGGGTATGTGATCTAGCGGGCCCCAATCCATCTACTTACAGACTATTCAAAAACAGTTACACCTCCCTTTGTAATTTATGCCGATTTTGAATCGGTTTTACCAGAACATTGTTGGCGCCTAAGGGTGTCTCACTCAAAATCATGAATAGGGGAAGTTTAAGTTGACTCAACCCGACTCCTTCCTAGCCGACAGGGTGACTATGAATACTCATGTACCCATGACGATGACCATGTTGGTACTGCACATAGTAGTTGAGGACCTATGGACAGGTGAGCTTCTCTGTTAAAACTACTCTCCACAGTTTCCTCATTTTCGGGTTCAAGGGTGCCGATAGAAGGCGTACATCTCTGCGAACTAATCCAGTAATTACGCAAAAACTTTCTTTTGCTAAACCCTTGTCCAAGAGAAAATGCCATTCATTTCCATACAGATCGATTAGTCTCAAAATAAAAACTCATACAGATCAAGTAACTCAAACAAAATTAGGACAAATTGCTGAACGTAAAATTCTAATTAATACATCAACATTCCTATTGTTATTTGTCATTGAACATAACTAAATCCGATTTAATACCATTAAAGAAAACTTGGAACGATTGAATTAAGACCTGGTAGCCTGTGAGAGATCATTGCCATTTCACCGGTAGATATGTAGGAGCTGCATGCAGGAAATGCAATGTCTCGTAGGATTAATAAATTATTATCGGTAGTTTTTCATAATTAGACAGAGGCTATGATTTGTACCATATTTGAAACATGGTCTCAGTGATTTTCCCACTTGGGAGTTGAATATTATACCTACCTCAACAGAGAAATTTATTTCTTTAATTGCTTATATTAACAAATTCCCTATTCGTTTTATTGACAGCATGCAATTTGTTAATTGTTCTTTAGCCAAAGCTGTGAAAACTCTTACTACTTTTCCTTTAAGTTCGTCCGTCTTTCAGGGGTCGATAATTCATTCGAAAGGTGTCTTTCCGTATAATTTTGCAACTTCTTTGGATGTGGTTGAGTCTACTTTGGAATTACCCCTATTTGGTCTGATGTCACAGAATATAAGTACACTAAGGCTCAACTATAATAATTTGTTAGGCTACATGTTAACGTATCTCAAATTAGACGTATACCTCCTTGCAGACTATTTTCAGCCATTCCGTGATCCATTTGGTCTGAATCCATTTAATTTCTATGGGATTTCCGGCATGCCTTGGGCCTCTGTGCTTATGACTTTAATGGAACCTATAGAACTTCTGCAACACATGGAAATGTATAATTTCTATGAGGAAGGTATACGGGGTGGGTTAACATTTGTTAATAAACATTACACGGCTACTTCAGATGATACAGAATGTTTGTATATAGATACAAATAATCTGTATGGTTGGGCTCTTAGCCAAAATCTTCCGTATGGTGATTTTTCTTGGATGAATGAAAATCTTAATGTTTTGCTTGAATTTATGAATGCGAATATTGAAATCCTTCCATATGGGTATACTATGGAGGTTGATATCGATATTCCGGAATGTGTGCATAATGTTTTGAATGATTTTCCGCTTGCACCGGAAAAGTTGTGCCCTCCTAATTCAAAAGTTGAGAAGCTTATGCTTACTCATTGGCCGAACAGGAACTATGTTCTTCATTGGAGGCTTCTCAAACAGTACATAGAATTAGGTGCGGTTGTTGTAAATATCCTTAGAGCTATTAAATTTAAGCAATCAGGATCAATCTATATAAATATTATATGATGTTATATTATATTATATTTGTGACCTCATGACTTCTAATAATTCTATGAAAGCAAGAAAACCAGATTTGGTTACTTTAATCACCACATTGTTGTCAGAAGTGAAGAACAATGTTCAACAACATTTGAAGGGAGTTGTTGGGAATTCTTAATAAGTAGAAGATCTCCTGTCTACAAGCGAAATATAGGGACTTGTTTAAATTATATAACAATAGCCTGTACGGTAAATCCGTAGAGAATCTCAAGAAAAGAATGAATTTCAGGCTATTTAATTCATCTGAAAAGATGATTGTAAAAAACCGACTTTCAGAAAATCGATAAGAATTGATGGTGATCTGATTGCCTCTCATTTAGAAAAAGACTCTATTTGTTTAGACAGACCTAGTTACATAGGTCAAACGGTACTAGATCTGTCTAAACTGCGGTTGTACCAGCTCCAATATATAGAATTGGAGAAATACAGGCGACAGTTTATATTTATCATAGATATTATTGCCAGTGATACCGATAGTTTCTTTCTAGAGATTAAAAACCTCAAATTAGATATCTTACTACCTTAGATGATCTCAGATAATTTATTAGACACCTCAAACTATGATCCATCACACCCTTTATATTCAAGGAACCTTGACTCAGTCATCGGGAAGTTTAAAGATAGCAATGGATTAGGTTATTAAGAATGGGTTTTCTAACGCCCGAAATGTTATAGTCTTTTAGGCAGTAAGGAAACTGTGAAAGCAAAGGGAGTTAAATTATCGGGGAGGTCTATAAACCATCAAACATATCTTGACTGCTATTACACAAATCAGGTGATTTCTGTACCGCAAACTAGAAATCACGAGTTATCACATTTAAAAATTTGAAAATTGCCCTATCTAATAATGACGATAAGCGCATCTGGAGATCGAAAAAGATAAGTTTCGCATTTGGACATTATTAAGGAGTTGATGACATTAATGATGATTGTCATTGTTTAAATGACCTTGAAAAAATTTTAAACATCACATTACTAAAGAGTCGTTCCATATATCCATATTTGTTTTATCTTTTATTTAAGTGTTATATTATTTGATGTTTTATTTTATATTTTGTTTAACTTTGTGCTTTTTGTATACTACGGAAGATGACTTCACTAAGGCTCAACTAATATGGAGATAGCATAACTGTAATAATTTGTAATTACCTGTAGTATAATAGTAACTATTATATGCATAGTATATTTTTTTAATTTTTTTAATATTTTAAATTATATGTTGTATACTATGTGATCTTTCTTCAATAGATGCGGTAAGGAATTTTTGAATTTATTTAGTGAATTGTTCTAGCCCAACACTGAAATAGTGCTTTTACATTCATAAATTAAGGAATACTAAAACGTTTTTAAAATAAACTCTTTAAATGAATATTTATAAATTATTTAATATTGTAAGATTGTAATATTTTATGTAAAGTCTACATGGAAAGTGCAAAGAATTTTTCTGATTTTCGATGATTGGTCCTAAAAAGTTGTTAAATGTTTCACAATTTTAGTTTTATTTTTTTTGTAATAATTGAGATTTCTATAATAGTAAAATTAACCATATTTCTGCTAACATTCCATTTTAAATTTTTTTAGTTTTGATATTTTTTTTCTATTTAATTCATAGCGATTTTCAGCCTGCTTAATGATTACAATACCACAAAAATATAAAAATGAACAATAGAGAATTGAACAATCATATTTTATAAAAAAATATTTTTATATTAAAATTAAAATTTCGTATTTATTATGAATTTCAGATCATTTATATATTTTTTGAAAAAGTACTAAGATTAATTAAATTGTCATTTAAATACATTTTTGAAGCTATTATAAAATGTTTTCTATTAAAAATAATCCGGAAATTGTTTATGCGATTGCAGCAATTTCCTCCTTGTTTCATGACTTCGATCAATCATTTTAATGAATTTGAGTATTTAAAAATAGGGAAACTTTTAACAAATATTGTTTTAAACTTTTAATCGCAGATTTTTTTGAGATTATTAAATTTATTATTTATTGAATTATTTTTAAATGTTTATATCAATAATATTATTTTTATAAATTCATAATATAAATAGTAAAATATGATCTTGTTGATCTGACTGATGATAAAATTAAGATTTTGAACATCCAAGAACATGAGTAACCTAAACCAATGCAATAACACATTCAAAGGTTGATTAAATATGTTTTTCATTGGAAACTTAATTATAATATCAAACTTTTCTTTCTCCTATGGTAAAAATTACGAATGACCATTAAAAGTTTAGACAGCATAATATTTGTAGGGATTAACGATACTAATTTAGGGTGGAATCAAGTAAAGACTTGTCTGCCAAGTCACTCTCTCTTTAACAACTCTCGAATACCCTAGATGCTCGACTCCACTCGAATCTACCCCATATGTGTGCCACATACTGAAATGCCTTAACCTACATGTTCCCATTACCGCACCAGACCTACCACATATGCTGAGGGATATGGAGGAGATTATATCCGCCTTCATCAATAACAGACTCCCCAGTAACAACTTGCGAAAGTATCAAATCTTCCTCCTGAACCTAACTGAACAACTGTCACATAACCAAATTGTACGCTACCAGTCATTGATGACACAAACCTCTACAGATACCTGGGCGTTGACTTCGCGCACAAAAATCGGCACAAATTATTCACTTTTTAAAAAAAATTATTATCATGGCGAAAAAAATTATTATGGATACTCAATATAACATTCGACAGCACCGGGCAGAAATAGGCCTGAAAGACATCAATAAATTAATGGAATTTGTTGGTTTAGGGCCTAGAGGGAAGCCGGATGCTGACATCAGACTCAGCTGGGATAGGATCAGATCCCAACTTAGACAGCCATTTTCCTCGACTGCGAAATACATCGATAGCCTCACCCGGGAGACGACAAGGAGATCTTCCGACATGGACATGCGATCCAATATGCTTTTGAGCATCACGAGAATCAACTGTAAGAAAATGCTGATACGTTCCGATCTGGAACGTATATATGCCATTCTTTTTGATTCAGAATCGGATCACAACTACGCACATGCCGGCAGGAGCTGGGCGAGAATTCGTGAGTTAATTAAATGGCCCAGATCAAGCACTTGCAGATACATCGAGAGTGTAATACTCCAGACAAACCCCCCGAATGAAAAGGGGAACGAGATGGCGGCTCGTTTGCTGTCACAGCTCGACAAGGTGAATAAACAACCGAATAAAATGCCACAAGAAAACCAGGATCAAATAGATCTGATAAACGGTAACTCATTCAGCTTAGTAACATCATAAATATTGAGTAGGTGAATTATCAGATATTGGAACTGAGTGAGACAAAGGATGCAATGAATGCAACTCGACGAAATAATTCTAATAGAAATATATCGGACATTAGAAAGGTCAATGCTGAGAGTGAATTCAATAAATCAACTATCGAAAGAAATTGGGGCGGAAGGCGTAGAAAGTCCTCCTTTGCTTTTAAAATATCTAAAAGAAAGTAAATCGAATTGGAAGCATGTTTCAAGACATTCGCAAGGACCGTATCTTCAGCAGATAAAATCACTACTTACTTCCCTTCATTCAAATTTAATGGATTTATAATTTAAATAGTTATTCGAGTCATATTTATGTTTAGATCGTGACTATATATCAAGACAAGTACAATTTGAATGCATGATTAATCATATTACATAATCATATAACATATTTTTTATATCGTTATTCGATTTCATTGGTTGATTAACTATAAATGCGATCAAGACTCAATTTAAAGGGGAAAAATCAATAATTTTAACGGTAATATGAATATTAGCCTTGACATTGTTACTGGTAATCATAGCAATATTATTACTGGTCAGGTGATTCTTAAATACCAAACGTTTTAATATAGTAACATTTAAAATTTTATTGATTTTATTTTACAATTAATATCTAAATAGTTAATTGGATAAATTTATGATCAATAATCAATGTTTATTTCAATTTATTGCAAGTGTTGAGCGTATTTTGCACTGAAAAAATTAATTTTTAAATTATACTCTATTGATTTTATGTGAAATTGTAAGTCAATGTTATCAATTTCTTTTAGCTTTTGTGCCTGCTTTTACTTTGGGTAAATTGTTCCAATCCTACCGAACGTCGTGTATGGCGAAAAATGAGATTTAAGAATCTCTAGTAATCTTATTTGTATTTTTCCATGTGTTTATAGAAAAATACCATTACAGCTTTTTTTGGAAAACCACCCAGCTTTTTTTACATTTACATATCATTTATAGTTTCCCTAACATCCTTAAGCTTTCAAAAGGTTCGCGCAATTTCAGTTTAAATCCTGTCACCTTACATAACACTTGCCACACTCATGCCACATCAATTATGTATTCAATTATGAATAGGCCATCACATTATGTCGTAGGTCTTCCAATCTCCTGGTCAGGCCTCATGTGAACAAATCCGTTTCCAAATAAATTACACAAAATAAGTGCAATAGTGCAGTCTAAACACACGTGGATTTCATAGGTTGTACAAATTTATAATTATGACATTATCATTATCACCTATATCTGTCATTAGTGCAATAGAGATGTAATATGAATGCATGATTCTGATTGGTTGATTGTGTGTATTCAAAACAATTGATAAAATATGCTCTGGGATTGCTGGAAGTTCAATAAACCAGCGAGCTTTGATATTTTAAATTTTTATCACTTTTGAGAACTTTTCATTGAAAATAAACATTTTTAAAATTTGTAATTATTTAATTAATTGCTATTAATATTGTTTATACAAAAATGAAATTATTTGCATATTTATTGCATATTTCATGATGACTTAATCGTATCTTTGTTTAATTATTTTCTCGATTATAATTGGTCGATTGTATTGATTTTCTATATAATCGATTTTAATTGATGAATAAAGTTGACTTTGTTATCTTTAAAAATGTCACAATTTAATTTAAACCAAATCTTTTAATAAGAATGGTGATATTTCGCGATTTCATTTAATCAATAATTATTATATGTAATTTAAAGGCGGATCGAAGAAACAATGCTCGAGAAAATAAAATTATTATTATATATGAGTAGGTAATATTGCTTCTACTTCCACAAAAAACCAAAAATCCAATTATCGACGTCCTTCCCGTTAATATTGATGAAAATGTGAATGACTGATTTCTATCTAACAATTATTATTATTGATTAGATATTATGAGAAATGGAAACGATCTTCGAATTAGATGTCAAAAAACAAATTTTATTTATTATAACTTTAGACCATTTTTTAAATAAAATATATTGATTTTATTTATTCTATTGTTTGAAGGTGGAATAATATCTCCGAATGATAACTGGACTATTTTAGGCCATTTTCACGTTGAATGAATTGTACGGCTTATATATTGGTTTTTTGTTATTTATTATAACTTCATATCATTTTTTAAATAAAATATATTGATTTTATTTATTCTTGTTATTGAATTATTTTAATTTTTGAATCAATTATTATATGAATATTATTATTTTTTTAAATTCCAAATGTAGATAGTAAAATATACTGTTAAGAAAATGAATATCAGATTGTCGTTAAAATGCTGAACGTTCAAAAAGAAAATTAAGGAAATGTATTCAAGAATTGCCAGGAATTTACTGTTATTAAGGAAATATAGTATTCTTTAGTCGTTATTACATCAATGTTGATGATTCTGATAATACAGTTGATAATATTGAAGAGCCCCAGCGCAAGAAACGAAAACTTGTCAATCACGAGGATAAATGAAGGATGCAAATTCCTTTATTTGGAGTTTTCGAAAATGTGCGGCAGAAATATAAATTTAGTGACCAAGAAATAATCAGAACTTCCAAAATCTCAACATTTCGAGTCATTAAGTGGAACTCAACGCTTAAACCTAGCGTAATAGTCATGTTAAGCAGGAAACTATTTTAAAATCAGACTCAAAAATACTCCCTAGGAATACAAATATATACGTTAAGACCATCGAAAGGGTTAATTATTATATCGATATTGGATTGTTTTTGTAAAAATCCAAATATAGATACTAAAATGAATATAAGATTTTATTGGTGGAATTAAAATGCTGAATTTTAAAAAAAAATTGAGGAAATGTATTCAAGACAAATATGGAGAACCAATTGATCAATTTCTGTTGGAATAACTAATTATGAAGTGATTATTTGAAAAACATTAGTTCCAGGAAAATCAACATCAAGTGAAACAGTTTCCAATTGGTTAAGCTATTGTAGAGAGGTTAATGTTCAATGGTGTATCAAAGAAAGTACAACATAGATATTAGGTATGGTAGAAGTAGACACTTTCACCAATCATATAGAAACTCATTGAATCAAGAACAATTATATGTTATCGATTGACTGAACTTGGCTTTTCAACATTTTCCTGTTAATCATTTTGAAGAATTTGTTGATAGTGAAATTGATGCAAATACATCAACAATAGAATTTCTTTGGAGAACATTGAAAAAGTAGAAAACCATATTTCGAGACGTAAAAATAACAATTTTATTTTTTTATTGATTGTATCAAAGATATATATGATCCAAGTGAATAAAATGCAAATATTAATACATAAATATATATTTATCACATCATAAGTCTATAGACACGGGGAGGGGGCAATTCTGAACTAGCCCCAAAAAACTGTTTTGATAAATTTTATTTCTTAATAAAATATATTGTTTGATTTATGTTTTATTGATTTTTTATGTAATGGAATTATTTAAAATTTTTAATTAATTATTATATCAATATTTGATTATTTTTGTAAATATAGATAATAAAATGAATATCAGATTTTATTGGTGGAATTAAAATGTTGATCTACAGGAATTTATTTTCATGAAGGAAATTTTGTTGTTTAATGAGTTGTAAGCCACACAAAGACAATAAAGGGAAAGTATGAGTATGACCCATGGGATGTTTGGCTTGAAAATAAAAATAATAAGACATAGAACTTTTTAGAGGGATAAAATTTTTTTGTAATTTTTTTTAATTTTTATAATTTTTTTTAATTTTTATAATTTTTTTTAATTTTTATAATTTTTTTTAATTTTTATAATTTTTTAATTTTTAAAATTAATTTTTATAAATTTTTTTTAATATTTTAAAATTGTTTTTTTAATTTTAAGAAAATGAATATCAGATTTTATTGGTGGAATAAAAATGTTGATCTACAGGAATTTATTTTCATGAAGGAAATTTTGTTGTTTAATGAGTTGTAAGCCACACAAAGACAATAAAGGGAAAGTATGAGTATGACCCATGGGATGTTTGGCTTGAAAATAAAAATAATAAGACATAGAACTTTTTAGAGGGATAAAATTTTTTTGTAATTTTTTTTAATTTTTATAATTTTTTTTAATTTTTATAATTTTTATAATTTTTTAATTTTTAAAATTAATTTTTATAAATTTTTTTTAATATTTTAAAATTGTTTTTTTAATTTTAAGAAAATGAATATCAGATTTTATTGGTGGAATAAAAATGTTGATCATCAGAAATATACTTTCATGAAGGAAATGTAGTTCTTTAATTGTTGATATACTAGGTTCATTTGATTTAAGAGTTGTAAGCCACAAAGGCAATTGTTTAAAAATGCTAAACAAAGAATTTTCCAATCCCATCTTAAGTCTTTGTTTAAGTGAATTTAGAAAAAAATTGAACATTTAGTGTAAAATTTGACTTTCAAATATACAAAATGGCTAAGAATAACTAGTGAGCATAGACAAGCCGTAAAATAATTTTACGATTCCAAAATTATTGAAATATTATTTTATAATCAATTAGTTTTCTAACAAACAGCATCTTTTTCAATTGACATCAATTTCCAATGGAAATTATATTGTTTATTGATTTTATTATTTATTGAATTATTTTTAAATATTTAAATCAATAATATTATTTTTGCAAATTACAAATATAAATTAGGAAAATTAAGACCTCATTGACGATAAAATTAAGATTTAGAGCATCAAGCAAGACGATTAGCCTTAACAAATGCAATACCAGTAGTAAACCACCTAATCTCTTGTAAGGAGTTTAAACAAACTTATCCAATGGCTCTAATCGACCAGAAAGCAGTTTTGTGTTAACAAGAAACCAGGAATCTGTAGATATCATTGACTATCAACTTTCCCATGTTATTTTTATATTATATGGCGCCTCTATAGTCCCAGTTATTATATTGTCATACGAATCGCAATTGACCATTTTATTCGATGTTAGGTTTTCCTGAATCCCGCTAAAGTCGATATTTCCAAAACAAATCAATAAATTAAACAATTCCAATTACAGCGAGGAAGGGTGAGTAATAATCTTTCCAATAAATAAATAATGAAATCATTTCATTTTGTTTTTGGCTTATAATTGTTTAATTTAATTTTATTAATAATATTCCGCTTTATCAACTGATAATTCATAATTGACCAATCAAATTAACTAACCACATCCACCAAAACTAGTAAAACCCGCAAATCGTAAAGTGATCCGATTCCTTTGATTCGAGTAAATATATAACTCGGTTTCACTTTGTGATAACTCAGGCTAATAGATCAAAAAATATAATCAAATCTCGATTTTTGCACATTTGAAATTTTATTACGTTTAGTATATCATTAATGGGTTACCTTAAAAATAATGCGCATGAAGTTCGGCTCATAATGAAATCCGGTTCAATCTCATCATATGCCCACCTTACATTCCTCAGACAATCAATTACACCATTACCTTTCTATATACTAATATTAAAAACAGAGTAAAATCAAAATTTGCCTGTCGGTGATTAACAATCAAATTTGATGATATGCTAAATGCAATTTATTAACAAGCTAATTATTAATAATATTACATTGGAGCTGTATTGGGAGATTTTAAAGCAGTATTTTCAGGAAATTCGTTTGCTAGAGGGATGTTAACATTTTCAAATATTTTTGGCCTTTGTTCTTGAGAAGAGGGTATATTGCAGTCGATTTTACCTGCCTTGTACATTTGAAACAAACTGCCCTTCTTCAAAAAAGTAAATAAATATAAATAAAACATAATTTGAATTAAATACATACTTCAATAATAGGTGATTCTATGTCAGATTTCACCGTATTTAAATGGTCGTCTGCATTCATTTTAAAATTCAAAAATTATAAAAATTTAAACAATTCAATTTTAATATATAAATTTTATTTTTCTAAATTAAGAACAGCTTAATATTTAAAATGATTAAATTATTTTATAATAATTTATAAAAATTTCATTTTTATATTTAATAATAAATTAATGATATTTTGTAATTGTGCTAAAGTGTGTATAATGACTGACCGTAATTGTGTTTATACACAGGAAGGTATCGTAGATACAATTGGACACACGTTTGAATATTTGATTGAATTATATTTCACTTATATCTCAAATCAATTAGATGGCTAATTTAAATGCCTTAGTAAATGACGTTCTGAGTGGTGACGAAGAGCGTCTTAGTTATAGGTCGTTGAAAAGTTCTGATAGTGACTCTACTGTGATCTCCCACGATGATGGAATTTTAAACTCTTTACTTAATGAAAGTGAAACTGTTGCTAAAAGTTTAACGAACCTCAACTCCTATCAAAGTATCATATCCGATGATAAGGTATTAATTTTTTTTATTTCTTTACATGAATTAATAAATAAATAAAATTTTGAAAACACGTAATTTATTTCATAAAATTATATTTATACATAAAAATTATAAATAATTCAATATAAATATCAATAAATTTAATAACACCGATCAAAGGATGTCTTTCAACCGTTTGTCAAGTAGATGAAATTTTCCGGAAATTCATTTAAAGGTCGAGTGGTTTGTTACAATTGACCACGGGGACCTCAGAAGGTCAATGAGAGACCTGAATTTTTTTCATGATTATTAAAAATAACTACAGTAAACGAACTCAAACTTAAAAAATCAAAAACTTCAAAATGAAAGCAGAAATTATTTCTTAAATCAAATATTCTGTAATATATATATATATATATATATAAAGATTCTGTCAAATTCACAGGGGACAGACTAGGATTTAATAAACAGTATAAAACGTTAAAGCAAAAAAATTGAAAACCGATAATTAATTAATTATTATATTTCTTTTGGTTTCACAATTGATCTTTTTTTAATTCAATAATTTTCATATATTAATATTTGAAAGACTATAGATCAAAACAATATATAAGGTACACGATATTTCGGCACATCTATGAGGCAATGATTCTTCGGTATTGCAAAGGTTTGGATTTGTAAACGTAAAGGAAAGATCGGTCCATCGCTTTAAGTCGTAATTAGTATCAATAATTATGTTTTCAACTAATTATATATAAAAAAAGATTATTAGAAGACTTAGAACATTCTCAAAAGATGACATAATTAAAAAGATTTTGTCATTTTTATGGGTTACAGCTATTAATAATAATAATAATTCAGGTATGAATTCCAATGTCATTTTCTTGAAAATTGGTTAAATAATAATAATAATAATAATAATAATAATAATAATATAATAATAATAATAATAATAATAATAATAATAATAATAATAATAATAATAATAATTATTATTATTATTATTATTATTATTATTATTATTATTATTATTATTACTATTACGATATTTAATTTTATTAGGAAATTCACTTGTGTACTTGGTTCAGGGAAATTTTCTATATTCAACATTTATAAAATATCTTGATGGTTAGGGTAGGGGGGGGGTCTCACTTACCCATTGCATTTTAGGTGTTTTCAGTCAAAATTAAATTTTTTAGGTTGAAAATTATTGACATGATTGTATTATTGAAAATTATTGAAAATAATTTAAAATTATTGACAAAATGAAAATTCTGTGTTTAATAAAAAATCGAATTTTGATTGGATAATTTTATGTGCAAAAATGCATTTAGATTGAATAAATCGATAACTAAATGTGCACGTAGGATTTCATGATCACATAATGCATAGACGGATTCGACCTGTTTAACTGATGCTGATTCTTATTGAACTGAATCCGATGCTTACCTAAATTGAAATTGACGACTTTCACATACTAATTGTTTTGATACATATTGGTGCATGAAATCAATCAACCGTCACTGTGACTTAAGACGGCTCTGTCTACTACGCTCATCTAATATCTATATTTATTGTTCATAATGTTATAAATAAAATTCATTATAAGAAAAAAAGTTTAAAATAGTCCAATGATGAATTCCTCCAGGTTCAGTGATATCGCATTCATTAGTAGCAAACGGTTCATTAATTTCATCAGGTGTTAGTTCCGCTGTATCTGTGTATGGATCATTAATGTTTTCTTTCACGTCCTGTCCATTTTCATTATCCTCAAAAATGGCGCCAATCTTCTGTTCCATTTTCCAGAATCCTAGGTATCATTTGACTCAACTATAAACAAGAGTAATATCACACTGTTAGTTTTAAATTTCATCGAACATATCCATTATCGCCACATCCGATGGACCCAATCTTTGAAGGGTTTATTAAAACAGACGTCAAACTGTGAGTAAACGCACATATCATTTTCATAATTTAATTCTTTATAAACTAAACATCCTTGAATGGCTTTCATTTTATTTGGAAAACTTTAAAAAGATCCCCTGTTGGGTTGAGTGCCCAGTTTAAAATTTAGCCTCATCTTATTTTCTCCGCTCACTAGGGTAAGCACCACAACCCTCATAATTTCTTCGTAATTCCTTTTTTTATTACTGAAATTATATGTTAGGATGCTAAAGAAATTAACTCATTTCCCCAACAACATAAGTGGTACTGGTTCAGTTTTTTTCAAGCTGTGACTTTTTCGTCTGAAATAAGCTCTGCCAAAAATGTTCTTTTATTCAACTCAACTACATTTCATTCAGTCTCACTCATCACACCATTTCATAATTTATTTATAAATTAGAAGAAATCCTGAACCTCTTCTTTCAATTGTTCCTTGTTTCTAAAATATCTACTATGTCAGGACTTCTTAAACTTTTTTCCTTCACGACCCCATTTATGATTGTAAACTTTTTTGCGACCCCATATAATTTAAAATAAAGATATATAAATTTTTTGCGAAGATTTATTAATTAGGTAATAATATAATACATATGAAAAAATTGAAAAATATGAAAAAATTAGTCGCTGGTATATATTTGAATCCGAGCATTCTGGCCGTCTTATTTCATTCAAAAATATAAAAGTCCAGTGGTTAAGAATATAAATAAAAGGAAAAATCGTTTTTTAATGAGACGGATGTGCTTGTTTTTTTGGATTGTTAGTGAATTGAGATATTAACCTTGAGCTGACCTTGAGCGTATTATTACCATGACAACAAGTATAACATATTTTCACCTCTTATTTGCACTCTTATAACAAGCAATTAATTCACAAATAATGTGTTTGTCAGCAACATTAAATCAAGACTTAAGTCAAAAATTTGTCTTGTAATTCTTAGAATTATCTAAAAAATGGAAACCCAAGCGATGAGGAAAACCAGGAGCGCACTAAGACCCGACTAATTAGAAAGTGAAGCGAATTCGACCGAGTGGCCATGTAGGAAGGAGATTTTTAGGATAACAAATAATCCCTCACGTAATATTAAAATAACGGGTAACCAATACGTTAGAGGAATAGCGGTAATCCCTACAAGGATTAAAATAACAATCAGGTAAATGCCGATAATTATTAGGAAATATCGGTAATCCTCGGAGGAATTAACGAGATATTGATAATGCCTTTTAGAAAGATATAAAAGGAAAAGCTGAAAAGAGACGAGTTGCCAGTTGGTCGAAGAAATAAAATTATCGAGGAATTACAATATAAAAGAGAATCAAAGACCAAATAATTGAAGTAAATCGAAGAAACATTATAGTGTATCGTACCAGAAAGGAAATTACCCCTTGGACAAGCAACCTTACGATAACGATTGTAGTTAAAAGAAGGGTGCAAATCGGGTGCTTACTTGTAATTGTGATAAAGATTGAATAAAGTTGCTCTGTGTTGGTTTTATGTTATTTGATTGGAAAAGGACATGGGGAGTCAGAAACTATCCGATTTGTTAAATAATAACCCAACAATACTGACTACTATTTCCAAGATCCTCGAAATTTTCAAATACCATCCGAGAAGAAACCACATGGTTTTAATGAAACCGGTGTTGAATGTCTGTTGATATATTTGGAACAGTTGTAGTCTTCTCCTCGGATAAGGCATTTCATAATTCCGTGAAAATAAAAAAGAAATCAGAGGTGAAAATTGAAAGTTTTATAATATCTTATATATTGTTTTGATCTAGTCTTACAAATATTAATATGAAAATTATTCAATAAAGAAATAAATAAAAAATTTATTATCAAATATGTAACATGAATTTGCAAACGAATTAATTATTTATTGATTATTCAATTATTCTGAGTGAGAATATTGATTATTTATATGAACTGCACTGTGCAATTCGACATAAACATAATTGATTGAGACCAATTAAATTGTGCTAAATCAAATATTTTAAATTCTTTTTTTATATAATTACACTACTTACAAATGTCAGCATACAGTATATAATTATTTTAATTTTGATAAACATTTTATTGTTTTATTGTTTTAATTAGTCTACTGTTGTTTATGGTATTGAATGTACATCCTTTTTTGCACAACTTGAAAATATTAAATATACAAATCTATTAAATATACAATATCAATTTGTGGAAGGAAAGGATTCAGAAACTTTATTTGAGGTAATTTAACATGTTCTACAAGAAGAAATTATAAAAATGGCTGATTCTTGGAAAGGATTTTAGAATCAATCAAAATAAAATTTCGGCACTTCCATTTCCCTTTGTTATTGGATTAACTATTGAAAAAATTTAAATTATTTTATTTATGATTCATTTCAGAAATATGAAAGAAAACCTTGGCAAAGTGCTTTATCTCTTAAATCAAAGGAAAATTCAAACTCTATGCAGAATCGGAGACCCACAGGCACATCCGGATATGGCAGTAGGGAGGCTGGATTATCTTTTCGTTCAAACAGTGCAGTAATGCTTCTAATTAATGACCATAATTATCATAATAACATTAATAATAATAATAATAATAATAATAATAATAATAATAATAATAATAATAATAATAATAATAATAATAATAATAATAATAATAATAATAATAATAATAATAATGATAATAATAATAATAATTGATTAATTGTCGATGCTCGCGTCTGTGTGCGCTTTGTACTGGTTTTTGGAAGCTTTTGTGTGCGCACACAGACGCGGACAATTGTTAAAATTGTCAGAGTTTTTGTTGGATCGAGTTCGAGTTAGTGAGTTTTGATCGATTTGAATTTTACTTTGATTGTTGGATTTTTGAATTCCTGTCTTTTTGGAAAATATATGGTTTTACATCGAATTTTGGGATTTTCTTCAATGAATTCAATTAATAAATCGAATGACTATGCTCTTCAATGCAACAGGGACGTTCACATATCTCAGGATGGTAAATGTGTGACGTGCAAGGATGGATTTATTGAAAGACTTGAATCTGATAACTCAATGGAAAATAATGATGATGCCTTGAATGTTCCTCATATTATTCGTAATGTTCCTTTTGGAAATACTACAAACGAAACTGATGGTTCCTTTTTTATGACTCCAAGAGATCCTGATAACTTAAATAGTGTTTTTGGCCAACTAATATCAAATTTATTTGGTGGATTGCTGCCACAGGATTTTAGATTCGATTCGTCAGATTACATATTTTCAGATCAAAGTTTCGACAATTGTGTAACGAGTATTATGAATCAATTTGAACAGAGTGGTCCTCCACTAGCAAATGAGGAAGATATTGAGAAATTTCAAGTCAAAAAAATCACCGCAGCTAATGATACAGGTTCCATTTGTCTGTCAAATTATGAGGTGGCCGATGAAGTGTACGAGTTGCTCCGTAGAGAAATGCGTATGATTTTAATAAGGATCAAGCTTCAAAGGACGATTAAACAATAATAATAATAATAATAATAATAATAATAATAATAATAATAATAATAATAATAATAATAATAATAATAATAATAATAATAATAATAATAATAATAATAATAATAATAATAATAATAATAATAAATAAATAATTACAGAGTCTGCCACAATATAATGTCCAATCCTTTAATGATACCTCCAGCCTTTTACAGAAATTACAAAATGAGGTTGAGAAAATTTTAAAAGATTTAATTTTAATTTATAATTGTAGTTGACAGTAAGAACGACAGAATTGCACGACAAGGAAAATGAATACTTCAATCTGAAAGCAAGCTATGAAAACCTTAGAGGTCAATTTGACCATGTTAATACGGACATGTCCACTTTGCGATTGCAAGTATTATCGAAGGATAAACAAGTAATATTTAAATAAATTAATAATATTATTACTATTAATAAATGTGAGCCTTCTACCCAGTTCAATGATATTTCATCTCTTATATAATATTTCATCTCCCGCCAATAAATACATTCAAATCTTTTACAGAAAGATTAGCATAAAACCAAATTGAATAAAATTATATTTTACTTATAATGGTTATTGAATGGGTAACCCTTCGTAACATAAAAAAAATCATTTTCATTTTCCTTATTCCTCTTATTTTCACATATTAGGTGAATAATATTTATCACATTAAAACAAATTTTATTACAAGTATTATAGTTCAATTAAAGCTGAATACGTGCGAACTATGAAAATGTCCCAGACCACTTAGCACCAAATCGCGCATTTTTACGAAAAGAACAGTAAATGACACGGTAAATCTTGATACCTTATGTCAGGGCACCACCACCACAAAGAAGGTTCAAAATCACTGATTTTAATGATAATAAATTTGAAGGTGAACAAGGCAAAATATCAAAACTTTGAAAGATTTATTTAACCAATTCCTCTAATTCGGACTGGAAAAAATATAAGCAATATACTATTATATGGCCTGCATTTTATTGGGCATTTATTTAATCATTTTTGAGCTAATGTAGATGCTTGTTGGACTTTTGTAAATAATAATAAAATTAAATAATAATAGAAATCAATAATAATAAAAGTAAATAATAATAAAAGTAAATAATAATAAAAGTAAATAATAATAGGAATCAATAATAATAAAAGCAAATAATAATAAAAGTAAATAATAATAAAAGTAAATAATAATAAAAGTAAATAATAATAAAAATAAATAATAATAAAAGTAAATAATAATAGAAATCAATAATAATAAAAGTAAATAATAATAGAAATCAATAATAATAAAAGCAAATAATAATAAAAGTAAATAATAATAAAAGCAAATAATAATAAAAGCAAATAATAATAAAAGCAAATAATAATAAAAGCAAATAATAATAAAAGCAAATAATAATAAAAGCAAATAATAATAAAAGTAAATAATAATAGAAATCAATAATAATAAAAGCAAATAATAATAAAAGTAAATAATAATAAAAGTAAATAATAATAAAAGTAAATAATAATAAAAGTAAATAATAATAAAAGTAAATAATAATAAAAGCAAATAATAATAAAAGTAAATAATAATAAAAGTAAATAATAATAGAAATCAATAATAATAAAAGCAAATAATAATAAAAGCAAATAATAATAAAAGCAAATAATAATAAAAGCAAATAATAATAAAGTAAAACAATTGAATTTCTACTGATAATTTTGCTTTGTGAATGAATTTGTGCTTAAAGAAAAAATTATTTATTAATTCTAATATTTGATAATTCTCATTTGCTAAAAATAAAATACAAAAGCTAATAATAAAAGTATTATATATCAGATTTTATTTCAATATTTATTCATCAAATAATCACCTAATAATATTAAAAAATTTCCCACTTGCCATTAAACTGCTTTTCTAGTTTATTTTTCCTTAGTTACTGTTACACTTGCTTTCACCTTCAGCCGGCGGCAACAGGAAAGCAAACAAAAGTAAAATTATAGGATATTTATTCCACTTCAGAAATTCCCTCTTTTGTCAGATTTTAGACACAGCCCTTCTGCATTTGTAACCTCTTTTGATGTATCTACATTCTTTATATCTACATTCCCTCGTAGAATTACAAATGATATAATATATAATAATAATAATAATAATAATAATAATAATAATAATAATAATAATAATAATAATAATAATAATAATAATAATAATAATAATAATAATAATAATAATAATAATAATAATAATAATAATAATAATAATAATAATAATAATAATAATAATAATAATAATAATAATAATAATAATAATAATAATAATAATAATAATAATAATAATAATAATAATTAATAATAATAAATATTTATTTTAAAGTAATTTAAATTTTAACATGAAAAGTGACCTTGCGCCGTGCTATATAATTAAAATAAAAAAAATAAAAAACATTCTGAATGATTATAAATATGGAGTAGAAGTACATTCAAGTCAATTAAATATTGTAGTAAATTGCGACAATATCATAAAATATTCAAGTAATTGTATCAAAAAATTTAATAAGTAGTGTAAACCTAAACATAATTGAAGGTACCGTATTTTACCGGATATGACCCAAAGGCTATACCAGAATTGAGAGACCCTACAAGGTAAAAGTTACAAAGATTCAGAAGTAAATGTTAGGTTAAGTACAAAGAATGAAATTATATTTATACATTAAGGGAGCGTTCATAAATAGCGTAAGGCCAAAAATGGGATTATTTCACAAAATGTTAAATATTCATTGTGAGAGAAAGTCTGAAGAATTACGGTTTTAAAATTTAAAATCTAGAAAAAGTTATTTAAATTTAAATTAAGGTTTGTTGTTTCATTAATTCAAAATTGAATGCATTCCGTTGCATCAAACATTCATGTTGACATAAACACCACTTAATTAACGAAATTATTTACTTCATTTAAACAAAAGTTTATATAGGCATTCACGACACTGGACCACGATTACGTAATCCATTACATCATTGGTGATATCATTAAATATTCTCAAATTGACATTTGCATTACTGCGCAACGAATAGGTCATAGAAGTTCTGTAATAAAACTTTTCAAAACAAGTTGGAGGTTAAACTCTGATTGAAGGTCATGAATAATGGATAGACAGAATACTATTTGAACATTTTATACAATTTCCTAAAATTCTAATTGAAAATAAGAACCGATAATAAAGCATTAATAAAATATATCCATTATTCAACATTTGTTGGGTTATTACTGTTAAAGTCGGTACTGATTCTGACTCCTCGTGCTCTTTCTCTCAATTATCAACATAAAACCCAACACAAAAAACTTTATTGAATATCAATAAATTTTGACACAAAGTTCTCAATTACACCTTTTAGTTCTGCACTCTATTTAAATCAAAAGGAGGTGACCACATGGGGGACCGTTTCATTCAGATTTAGTAATGATTCTTATCTGCATAAAATTCAAATTGGCTAATCTTCTTCGACAAACTGGCAGTTGCCTAACTTTGTCATTTGTTTTTATATTGCTACTCATCCCATTTAACCGCACAATCAAATTAGCATCGACCACAATTTCGAAACTCAGAATAATTGAATAGGTGCTCTCTCACTTTCGTCTACATGGCTCGGGCTTCCCACATACCTAATAAATTATTCATTTATTTTTAATTATTTTGTATTTCTTGAATATCTTTTCTGGGGACCCCGCATCGGTTTCATATTACTATATCTAACGTTCGCTATCAGTACATACCAATTCCTCCGGAATACATCATATCTATTATTCAACATTTTATTACGCAATAAATACAAACATTTTGCCTTGATTATTATTTTCAAATTTTATAAAGCGCATCCAACCCAATAAATACTTTTAAACTTATTTTAGTAAATAAATGATAAACAAAATTAAAAATTTTTTTAAGAACAAAATTTTCCCAGTTTTAGGATGGCTAATTTTATAATTTAAATAAAAATATATTAATAAAAATTCCCGGGGCATATATGTGTAATAGCAATAAATTCATTTATCTCTTTTTTTCTATGACCTGTCTTCATTTTCATAGTTTATCATTGTTTAATATTTAACACAAAATTTCAGCAATGAGTTTTCCAATATAATTTACACTTGAAATAAATCTTGTTGACATTTTTTGCTAAGTAGAAAACATTGATCGATAGTCGAAAACTAAATGAAGATAAATAAAATCATATATGTGTAATGTTTTTATTTTTTTATATTGTTTATAATTAATACTAAACTTCAGTTATTCACTGATTTACCTGTTCTGCTTTTCTATGAAACTGCAATAAAAAAAGACAACAACGTTAACTTGAACGTTAACTATCAAACCCATAACATGGTATATCAGGCAACACATAGAACCATCTACCAACCTAGTTACTAAGGTTTCTTGTACATTCAACTCTTCTACAACACGATTAATTCGTACTGCGTTATAAGAAAGATTATAAAAAAATCCATTTTATGAGAAACATAGAAATAAGACAATTCATATTAACTTACATCGCGTTATAGGAAACTGAGAACTAAAGTAAATTGGATGAATTCGTACCAAGTTGTATGGAATCTTAGAAATAAATAAATTGTACACAAATAAACCTATATAAAAAACTGCATCCTCAAAATACATTATCAAGTTGTGCTTAAACATTTAATAAATTAAAAGGAATGATATATTATGTAGAGACAAAAATTTAAATTCAAAACATGGAATAAGCGTGGCCATAGATAAATATTTTACGTCATTTGAGTTGTTTGAAAGTCCTTGTACGAAAAACGCGTTATACGGAGATTGCGTCGCGTTATAGGAGAGTTGACTGTATTGGATAATTTTGCTTGTCCTAGGATTCTGAGATTAATTCGATTATATTGCCTAAAATGTAGTAAATTTTGCAAATATTTTCATTTATTAAAGTAATTCAGATAAGGATGAAATTAATTATATAAAATACAACTCCATGTCAGCGACGAATTTATGAATGTGCCGCCCCTAGGCACTTTATAATAATTTTAGTGTAATTTGAATTTAAATAAAAAGAACATTGTATTATTTAATGATTTTAATTTATTTATATTTTCTTTCTAAATTTTTGATTTACAAATGTATCAATTATCTCTTCAAATTCAATTTTCTCTAAAACTTGTTCGATGTGCATAATCGAAATGTCATTTAATTTTGTTTCTTTCATTTGTGAACGAAGATAGCTTTTTATTCTTTTTAAACAAGAAAAGGATCTTTTTAAAATATTCAATCCTAAAGAAACGAAAAATTATTTTTTTAAAAATTTGAATTTCATTTATCGGTTACATGCTAATTTAGTTGCCGCCCTAGGCATGTGCCTATTTGTAAATCCATGGCTGCTCCATGTCATATAATACATTTTGTTCCACAATTCATACATAAATAAAATTAACAAATAACAATCATAGAGGAGGTTGATTCTGTGACCACTCAGATAGATATCTAGTTTAGTTATAGAATGTTCTTATGTAGAAAATGTTCTCTCAGACTCTACGGGCGTTGATGGAATAATATTTCTGTAGACTTTGCGCATCATTTTGTGATTCTTGCTGTCACATTTTACTATAGAATGGAACTCCCCCTCCCCCGGATAGAGTTATCAAAAACAACTGAGGAAATTATTTTTCTATTCTAAGCATTTTCATAGCTGAAACAAAATCAACCAATCAAAACAAAGTGAAATCTTAAAAAAATAAAATATAAACAATTCTAAATAAGTTTCAGTTTAGAGTGAATAATGTTAAATTATAATGAAGAATTGTTTGAATGAGACCCCATTTGGGTCGGGCTTCGACACAAAATATATATATGTTCAACAACTGAGTCACAGGTCAGTGATAAAATTCATATTAATATATAAACATACAAACTAATATAAGCATAAGATTGATATTTACACCATTCATACAAATGCAATGCTGAATGGAAATTATGAATAATAATTAAATGGTTATGAATAAAAATGGAAAAATTAATCAATGGAATTGAACGGTCAAATGATAAATGAGTAGCATTTATTGAATGTCTACTATTATGTAGCAGTTCTGTAACTATGAGAATGCATCAAATCAGTTTGCTGCGATATGATTGGTCAATTGGCTTAGTTGAGTTGTATTGCGCTGGAATGGAATTGTATTGATTTACTCATTATACTCATCATGTGTGTAATCGGAATTTATTCAACTGCTGCAATTCTGCTACTCACCAGATTTTCATTGGTTCATTGAAGAAATGTTTATATTCAGTTTCAGTTGACATTGTTGATCAGTGACTATGTTGATTTGCTCAAGATGCTTCATGGACAGCATCAGCTTGATTTCTTTCATCGAAAATTCATCATTCTCTCGTTGTTTGTCCAATCATTTAGATGGATTTAATTTCCTCAATTATCCTTGCGCTTTCATTTACGGATCGGAATTTCTCAAATGCATTATTGGCTTTGTTTTCGTTAGTGGAAACTTTGAATAATTGTTTTTTATAAATGTCGATTCATGTTATTGATGGGCGATCATCTAGGTGAGGCAATTGCAACAGAAATTGGCCAGTGTTGAAGGAACAGCAGCACGCTCGAACGGCGAATATGAGACAATCCGGACAGAGGTAAACTTTGTTAATTAAATTATTGCTTAAATTAAATTAAATTAAATTTTAAATTAAATTATTTAACATTATTAAATACATTCAAAATAAAATAGATTTTGCAATTATTTTAGATTATAAATCAATAATTAATTTATTAATTATAATCTATATATTGAATTAATTGAGATGAAAGATTAATTAATTACAATAATTGATTTGTGATGTGAAGGATGAATGATTATACTGATAATAAATTTTATTAAATATATATTTTTAAATTTAATTATAAATGTTAATTACCAATAAAATGTTTAATAGTTTTATAGTTTTATTTCCTATAAAAAACATTAACATACAGGGAGGCGTTTTGCGCACTTTTGGCGCGCTTATTACTCACTAACAATCAGTAGCTTACAGATATTTCCTTTGATCTAGATTCTAGATAATATAAATATATTTTCGGAAGATGTTTTGATGAATTATTTTATTTAATTAATTATTTTCTATTTACCATCATTATGTAATTTCCTCTAGAAACCTCGAGAAATATATTTTCTATGGTGCCAAAATTTATTAAGATCAAAAAGTGGGAGTAACGATCCCTCAAGTAATCTGACTGCAATTATAAAATAACTATAATTGTAAATAAACATAACAATAAATATCAGGAGGGGAGAAGAGCCATCTTAATAAAAATTGTTTACCTCACCGTAAATTTTTCTATTTAATACATATTTTAAACTTTACAGATTGCCAATTTTTGTAGAAAAACTATGCCTAGGGATGGAGGAGCATACAGGGACGTAGCTAGGGGGCATAGGGGCATTCAACCCCCCCCCCCCCCCAAATAAATTATAGATTATCAAATATAAATTAGGGATGAAATATTTTGATAAAACCTTTATTTTGGTTTTGTTATGAGAATTGTATGAGAATAAAAAAAACAATGTATATTTTTAGTTAAGTCTTTTCAAATCCAAGACAGTACAACTATGCTCACGCTAGCTATTCCCATAGTTTTTCGGTCTTTTCGGTACAACAAAGTACATAAAGGAGTGCCGGTTAGATGTATCACTGTGCTCGGCCGCGCGCCCCTTCCTTATTTGACACATTTACTTGTGTTAGTTTCGAGTTAATAGCTTTGAAGTGCAATAGTTTCTTTATTTTATATGTAATAAAACGTTTTATAATCATTTGAATATTTTCCACTACAATAAGTACTATTATTCTTTTATTTTCTTCATTTTGATACCGCTGTAATTTTATTGATAGAAATGAGCAATAAAAAAAAGCAAATCAAAGAGTTTTCTTTCTAACAGAAGCGCAGTTTCGTATAAATCTACAGATAATAAAGTAGATCATATTTATGAAAATTAATTGAATGATCAGATAGAAGGAAAAGAACCTGCAAATGCTACTTCAACACGACCGCTTATTTTCTAGTGGAGATATAATAATTATTATTAATTATCTTAAAATATTTTTTTCTATTTTTCCCTGTCAACTTTTAACACAGCTCGATGAATTGCAATAATTAATAATTTTACCCCCCTCCCCCCCAAGCTGGAATCCTTTTTTTCTTGGTGTTACATTCTGGAAATCTCCAAAAATCTATTATTTCTCTATTATTTGGAATTAAGATAATTGAAATTAATTAATTATTTAAAAAACAAATTTAAAACGTAATTTCACTAATTGATATTATGGCGTACTTTCTGTGTAAATATAAATTATAATAATATTTCTACGTGATGGTATACTACTGCCAAACGGAAAGTCAAATAAGGTGACCTTTACAGCATTGTTTCTAGATCAAAGATAATAAATACAATGGTGTGACTTTTATTAACCAATTATTTTTATTAATAAGCCAATTAAATAATTGACAAATATTATATTATTCACATTTTATTATTAGTATGATTACTTTGCATTAATAACAAACATTAATTTTCTCAATAAAATTATTAATAATAATAATAATATAAAGTGATTATTATTTGGTGGCAGCATTAATTAAATTTAAAACAATTAAATGATAATTTAAGCCTTTTGCTGCGAATAATATATTTAATACATATGAAAAAATTTTCGAATATAAGATAGCTCTTGTCAATCTCCAAGAATCAATCTACAAGAACTATCTTATAGTCGAAAATTTTTCATTAAATACATTATTTGCAGTAAAAGGCTTAAATTATCACTTTATTGTTTTAAATAATAATAATAACAATAATAATAATAATAATAATAATAATAATAATAATAATAATAATAATAATAATAATAATAATAATAATAATAATAATAATAATAATAATAATAATAACAATAATAATAATAATAATAATAATAATAATAATAATAATAATAATAATAATAATAACAATAATAATAATAATAATAATAATAATAATAATAATAATAATAATAATAATAATAACAATAATAATAATAATAATAATAATAATAATAATAATAATAATAATAATAATAATAATAATAATAATAATAATAATAATAATAATAAAATAAATATTATATCCACATTTATGATTTCTTCCGTAGTTGGAAAAGACTCGTTCTCAGTTAGAGGTTGTTACACAGTCAAGTGACAGTAAAAATGAGAATCTGTCCATTGAAGTCAGGCAACGCGAAGAAATAATTGAGCAACTCCGTTCTGAGTTGACGCAGACCTCTCGAACGGTCAGTCGGTCAACGGAAGTAATATTGCATTGTGATTAATTGAATAATAATTTTATCCGACATCATATTACTGATAAATCTGTCGGCCTCAGTGTATTAATATTGAAACCGAGAATAATTTTAGGCTGACAATGCAGTTAAAGAAAAAAATAGTCAGTTGGAGAAAACAGTGAAACAAAAGGAGCAACAGGTAAAATAAATTTGTTTGCATTTGGAATTTATAAATTTATTAAAATTTCATTCGGTATAAGGAAAGGTAACCACAAAATGCTCCATGGAAATGAATGTTGTCCTTACAGGTTGTGGAAATATGCATTTGCGCATGAAAATTGTTTGCAAAACTGCCTGTCTCACCTTTCTATTTCTTACTAAACTATTTGTATCTGCTAGATACAGGCTAATGGAAATAATGGGAATACCATTCTCTACATGTTTATCCGCGCTCCGTTTTCATGTTGATAATTGATATTCAAAACTTGGTGCAAAGGTATGTGATTAAATAGGGCCATGAATAATTGGCAGCCAGTAAGACAATTCACCAAATATCTTAATAAAAGATATCCAATATTGACGGAATCCCCTCTGGAAGTTTATATAACTAAATAGCTTAATGGGCACATATAAAGGTTGAAGGTTCGTCATTACTATTGTTTGGTATCATTGAGAGTTGAGATAGGAAAAGCACAAATTAATATTTAGAAAATTTATTACTTTCTAAATGCTATTTACCAATGAATGGGGTAACCGTGTGATGAGATCCGCATCGGTTCAATGGTAGGTACACCTTTACGGCCTTTACTGAAAGGATTTCTGCAAGCAATTCTGATATGCCAGTCTCAGGTAAAAGCAATCAAAGCTATACTTCATCATAAAACTCAATGGTGGCCAGACATTTTCAAGTCGCCACACACCGAAGTAATTTACTTTTTCGCAATTTAAAGCGGTACGAAAAATTATTAATAACAAATGCCAATTTTAAATTTGGAAGGCGAAAAATCATAAAAGTAAACAAGAAAATAATTACCGTATATACTCATCTATAGGTCAGCAATTTTGGATTAATTCTTTTTCAAACTTGATCGGTCGGCTTATACGCGGGTCACCTATTTTGGATATTTCTTTCAACAACATTTGGGGGGGGGTTGGCTTACATGCGAGTATTATTATTATTATTATTATTATTATTATTATTATTATTATTATTATTATTATTATTATTATTATTATTATTATTATTATTATTATTATTATTATTATTATTATTATTATTATTATTATTATTATTATTATTATTATTATTATTATTATTATTATTATTATTATTATTATTATTATTATTATTATTATTATTATTGTAGAGTTCCGATTTGAGATTGATTAATCCTCACCATCATAACTTCAATACTTTGCCTTCAATACTTTGCCTTCAATACTTTGCCTTCAATACTTTGCCTTCAATACTTTGCCTTCAATACTTTGCCTTCAATACTTTGCCTTCAATACTTTGCCTTCAATACTTTGCCTTCAATACTTTGCCTTCAATATTTTGCCTTCAATACTTTGCCTTCAATACTTTGCCTTCAATACTTTGCCTTCAATACTTTGCCTTCAATATTTTGCCTTTATAGCTTTCAATTTTTACGAAATCTCTATCAAAACATAATTTTACTACTTCTTCGTTTGATGAGGATAATTAGATGTCTCCATTGCAACCTTCTCCTTCTCTTGCCCCTTGAATGTATACAGCCCCTCCAAGCTCTTACTCATCATTTTCAGGCTAATTCTACTTTCGAAATTGAGCATTATTTCTTTTTCATTTCTAATTTCTATATTGCATTTACGCTTCTTTTCTACAGGTTTTTTAATTTTAAACTAATTTTTGATTTGATTTGGGGAAAATTCATTACTATAGCAATTTTAGCTTCAAAATTTACAAAAGCATAACAAAGAACTGGAAGACCTAGTAAAAAAAATGCAAGAGGAAAACACAATGAGAGGAAGCGCAACAACAACAATCGAGAATCTTGAGCAAGAAATCGACTTGATCAAAGAACAACTTGACAATGCCAATCAAAGAAATGAGGCACTGAATGAAACAATGTTAAGTTCCAAGAAATTCTACGATGAATTCAAAGTAAACTCTGACAATGTCGTTAGTGATTCTAGTTTATTGTTTGTCAATTTCCTGATATTTATAATATTTAGATGAAGGGCCACATCAACACAGTGGATAAGATAAAGCAAGATTATAGGGAACTCGAGCTGAAACACAAAGATTGTCTCAGTACAATGAAGCAGCAAGGAGAGAACACTCAACGCCTAGTCAAAGAAATCGCAGATCTTACTGAAAAAGTTAAATCTTATTTTTTCTAGTAAATTAAATTATTGTAAAATTCATTTTTAAAATAAATTCCCTTGGCCATTTATTGAAAGGGCTTGCATTAATCCTCTGGCTTTGGAGGGCTGACCTATCAGCGGTGAATCTCAAATCCTTGTCTATCTGTGATGTCTATGCTTTTGACATTTTATTTATTTTCATTATGACTATTGATCACAAATTTACTTTTTTCTATGTAACACAAACTTTTGGCACTGCATTCAATTATAACTGTTTTATATCATTTCGGCATTAACTAATAAATTAACTAATTAATTCATAAGCACTGGTAAAGAGGAAATCTATTATAAACTAATAAACTTTGTGTTGTTGTTACTGCTGTTTAAAGGATCAATAAATTATTAAAATCTCGTCACCGAAAAACTCAACAGGTGTTTCATAATTAATGGTGGGTTGCAGGTAATCAACATTTTACCCTTTCGGGCTGTTTCCAGCGCAACCCAGGATTCAATACGCTTTACCATTTGGCATTCTTTGAGTGAACAATGTTGGTAATGTGTAGAATGAAGGAATACTCACGATAATCAACTTGTATTTCCCCCCTTATTCCCTATACCATCATGTATTTCACTATTCAGATCGTTCATTACTTCAGTTCACCGCTGATAATACATCTTAAATGCTTTTTGAAAATGATTCCAATGATGAAAGTGAAAACATACAAATGGAAAACATAACAAAATCATCGTAGAATATTACATTAATCAAGTGCTTATGACATTGCAAAAGAATAAAAATTCTTACTAACTGTGATATCCTTCAGGAAAATAAATTCTGCAAAATAACTCGCATAAAACCGATCAAAATCATTAAATTCTAACCGAAATTCGTCTGTAGTCTAATTTTTGTATATGTTAGTGTATTAAAACAAATTCAAATTCTTTTAAATAACTTTGTTAGAAGACCTTGGAGACATAAGATTTATTAATACTAAAAACTAATTATTCCTCCGGAGGAAGTAATTATATTGTAAGTATCTTGAGCAATATACATACAGGGCAGGCCGTGGCTTTTGCTGGGCCTGGGAAAAATATTATATGCAGGTCCATTACCGAAAAGAAAGAAATGATACATGGACTTAATTTTATCAATTTATATAATGAAATATTTATTCCTTCAATATATTCAATAATATATTCAATAATATATTCAATAATATATTCATTAATATATTCAATAATATATTCAATAATATATTCAATAATATATTCATTAATATATTCAATAATATATTCAATAATATATTCAATAATATATTCAATAATATATTCAATAATATATTCAATAATATATTCAATAATATATTCAATAATATATTCAATAATATTGTTTCGACCAGTCAGAGGGGGAATGTCACTCACCTCTGACTGGCAGTTTGTTTGACGTTTCCTTTTGTTTCGCGTCTGTGTGCGCGGCATGATTTGATCGAATATTGTTGGGGTGCGCACACAGACGCGAGAAGTAGGTTTTTATTTTTAAATTGTGATTATTATATTAATTCTGTGGAAATTTAGAGTTTTGTTTGTCTGAGGCAAGAAATTGGAATTTTGTTCTGGAATTGTGAAATTTTGAAGTTTGGAATTTGCGATTTGTTATTTTTTGTACGATTATAATTGTTTATCTGTTTATCGAAACCGGAAAGTCGACAATAATTAAATGTATCCAGAGTATGACTATTTATTCAAGTTTCTATTAATTGAAGATTCTGGTGTTGGAAAATCTTGTTTATTACTCAGATTTGCAGATGATACTCATACTGAAAGTTACATAAGCACAATTGGAGTTGACTTTAAAATCAGAACTATTGAATTAGATGGTAAAACTATAAAATCGCAAATATGGGATACAGCAGGTCAAGAAAGATTTAGAACTATAACCTCGTCTTATTACAGAGGAGCTCATGGAATTATTATTATTATTATTGTGTATGATGTTACCGATCAAGATTCGTTTAATATTACTGAAAGTACTGGAGGTGTCATGACTGGTATGATCCCTGATTGTCGATCTCAAGTATGTCGTGCACAAGTGGAAGCAGCTCGATTTAAATCTAAAATTGGATATGAAATGCCTTGTGATATAATATGTCGTTGTATTGCGGATATTAATCAGCTCTATACACAATCGGCTGAGATGCGACAATTAGGTTGTTCAATGATAGCATTATCGTATGATGTTGAAATGGACAAACCGTTATTATTCAAAACTGATTGTGATCTTGTTGTGATCTTTGTTGTGATCTTTATTAAATTTAATCATGGTTCTGATCTGATGTTCGTCAAGTTTAAACAAATATATTCAATAATATATTCAATAATATATTCAATAATATATTCAATAATATATTCAATAATATATTCAATAATATATTCAATAATATACATACAATTTATTTAATGAAATATTTATTTCACCAAAATATTCAAGTTATCCTACAAAATTTTTTGATTCAACTTTTTCTATGTTTGATGGCGATTTATGATTATTTAATATTTAAATTATTTCAAAGTCTTATTTTGTATTTATTTTTTATAATTTTCGCCTCCATGTTGATTTTTGCAATTTCTTTGAATTTCTGATTGTTTTTTGATTATTTTCGCTATTATATTTATTTCTTTATTTTTCTTATTATTTTACTAAATATTTTATTGTTAATTATTATTATTACTCATCGCCGTAAATTTGAATTTGTATTAATTTGTTAACTATTTTAATCTATTTTTATGTTTCTCAATTTTGTTGTTATGTTCACTCATTATATCATATTTAATTGATGCATTTATCTTTGTGCTTGAGTTTATATCAACTTAACCACTTGCGCTATGATTTAATTTTCGGTAGCTGAGCCGCGCTCTACTATATAAAGTATCGTAAGGCATCGACGCCTCACCGCGTCAGCGAGCTCAGAGGTTTGACCAGTGCTTAGCGCGAGGGTAGGGTCTTACATAAAAGATTTACACGAATATAAATAATTATTCACAACAACAACGTTGCAAACACGTCGTTTTTGTTTTTGCGACAAATACTATCGACGTGGTATACACGTCACTTGCAGTTCTGAAAAAAATCATCAAGACGTGCCAGGCACGTCAATATAGCGCAAGTGGTTACGGCTGTATTTGCATGTCATATTTAATGCCTTTCCGTCAACATCAGTTTTTGCCCCACATTATTTAAGTAAACTGATAAAATAAGTTTATTTTGAGGGTATTTTTCATTATAATTTCATTACTTTATAGTTTTTTAAATTGAACTGCGCTTCGTGAGGCCGAGTAGTTATAAACAAGGAATGGAGCAGTAGAGTAGAGAGTGAGAGGGGTTGGGAATTAGTGAGAAATGGCATCACCAGGAGAAGGGACAAAATAGAGCCGAAATATTATGTGGTTCTTATCCACATTAACACATGAACCCTTATCATTACACTTATTACTTATAACCGTAGAAAACAATCATTTACATTTCATACAAAGGCAATAAATACATCAAATCATGGATAAAAGTTTATAATTTAAAAGTTATAATCAAATTCCATGTCGATTACCGAAGGGTTCGTTCTAAATTATTAGGTCTTGGTACGAAGGTTTCTGATCGATTTTGCTGCAGATTCTTACGATTTCCAAATCTTTTAATCTTTGTATTGTTGGAAATGACAAAATTGTCCCCTAAATTAATTCAAGATATTCATTCTAATAAGATCAGTTCCCGAATACATTGGAACCACAAGTAGGGCAAAGGTAACATCCTATGTTATTGGTACATTGAATCGCTTGATTACATGGGAAATTTGATTCCATGAACAATAATGGATCCATGTCACCGCAAGGAATGCCATTCATTATTCCTAATTCTGGAAGATACCCAGTCTCACACTGCCTTTCCAGTAGACGGTCAGAAAGAATATTTTTTCTATAATTCATATAGTTGAATAATTTCGATGATAACCGACTTGTCTGAGTTCTTTTACTTTTAACAAAACAATTATAGATTTTAGTTAAAAACCTTCGGTAGCCAGATGAACAACTTGTATCGGAATTACTGCTAATGGAAGGTGTTGATAGACTTGAGGATTTCTTTCTTTTGTTCCTTTTATGAGACTTAGTTTTTTTATGCTTTCTACTGTGTGATTTTCTACGTACGGAATCCTTTTGCTCTTTATGATATCTTTCATTATCATTTTCAGAAGTATAACTATCAAGTGATTTCTCATTTATTTGATTGTATTTACGAAGAGACATTCCAGGAGTTGGTTTAATTTGATTTTCCTTAATATTTTGTGGGTAATTCATAGTTTTGTTAACCTCTTCATTTTGTTGAGTATCCATCTTTTTTTCATTATATGTAGATATGAGATTTTGCCGAGACTCCATTCCGTCTCTAGGTAAATCCTGTCTATCTTCATTATATGTAGATATGCGATTTTGCCGAGACTCCATTCTGTCTCTAGGTAAATCCTGTCTATCTTCATTATATGTAGATATGTGATTTTGCCGAGACTCCATTCCGTCTCTAGGTAAATCCTGTCTATCTTCATTATATGTAGATATGCGGTTTTGCCGAGACTCCATTCTGTCTCTAGGTAAATCCTGTCTATCTTCATTATATGTAGATATGCGATTTTGCCGAGACTCCATTCTGTCTCTAGGTAAATCCTGTCTATCTTCATTATATGTAGATATGCGATTTTGCCGAGACTCCATTCTGTCTCTAGGTAAATCTTGTCTATCTTCATTACGTGAACGATAAATATTTTCTTGACTAGTTTGTCTTTCAACATTTTGAGGAATATACTGACTTTGTTCCTCTATTTCAGGAGTTTCACTGGCCTCATTTTGAGCTTCTGATTCATTTTCATCAAAAAGCTTTTCCAATGCGCTTAGTGCTTTTTTCTTGCCTTTATCTTTAGCCTTTTTGCTTTGATCTTTAGCTGCTTTTTTTCCTTGCTCTTTGGTAGCCTCTTTTCCTTTTTCTTTAGCTGCTTTCTTTCCTTTTTCTTTAGCCGCCTTCTTTCCTTTTTCTTTAGCCACTTCTTTTCCTTTTTCCTTAGCTGCCTTCTTTCCTTTTTCTTTAGCAACTTCTTTTCCTTTTTCCTTAGCCGCTTTCTTTCCTTTTTCTTTAGCTGCTTCCTTTGCCTTATCTTTAACAACTTTTTTGCCTTGTTCTTTAACTTGTTTTCCAGCTTGTTTATTAGCTTGTTTACCAACCTGTTTTGAAGATTGTTTACTTGCTTGCTTGGTGGCTTGTTTGCTAGTTTGTTTGGTGGCCTGTTTACTAGCTTGTTTGCTGGCCTGTTTACTAGCTTGTTTGCTTGCCTGTTTACTAGCTTGTTTGCTGGCCTGTTTACTAGCTTGTTTGCTGGCCTGTTTACTAGCTTGTTTGGTGGCCTGTTTACTAGCTTGCTTGGTGGCCTGTTTACTAGCCTGCTTGGTGGCCTGTTTAGTAGCTTGTTTGGTGGCCTGTTTACTAGCTTGTTTTGCTGCTTGTTTACCTGCTTGTTTACTAGCTTGTTTTGCTGCTTGTTTACCTGCTTGTTTACTAGCTTGTTTTGCTGCTTGTTTACCAGCTTGTTTTGCTGCTTGCTTCCCGGCTTGTTTTGCTGCTTGCTTCCCGGCTTGTTTTCCACCAACTTTCAAACCAGTTGCTCCAACTTTAGCAAGTACCGTGGCCATTAATTAAAAATTTAATTTCTTTGATATAATGCTGATAATAATGTAAACATTATGAATCTCCAATAATCAATATAGCATAAATATTTATTCAGATTAGAATAAACGACCATAACAATTCTGAGCAAGCTAAACAAATCCAAATGCTGAAATTGGAAAATGCAGAATCAAAGACCATGGTTAGAACTTATATTTCTTTTAGAGAGGTGGCTATCATATGGAAATGTAGGTT